>JANPXK010000487.1:0-39028 GCA_024704745.1 Rosa lucieae
GGGTGATAGGGAAATAATCCCTTAGAGTGTTTGGGTAAATGGGGTTAAAAAACTGTTAGTGGAGCAAGTGGGCAATTTTGTTGTTAAAATTGGGTAAATGGTCATTTTCCCTAAATTTAAATCTAATGGAATGAGGCAACTAAGTTAATGTCAACTATCTTATCAATGTCTAATGTTGAATTTAAATCTAATAGCAGTTGATTACAAATGTACAATTGAGTTAGACAGCTTAGGTTTGCATTTAGTTTGTAAAGGAAACAAATTGGCTTTATATTTTTGTTATAAGACCATTAAAGTCGGATAGGAATATTGCTCATCTATTCAAAAGATTTATTTTAGCTAAAACATTTTGTAATAGAAAATAAAAAAGAATTTTTTTTTTATTGGTCTTACAAGTTTAAGTCCAAATCTTAAGGCTTGTTTTACTACCGAATGCAAACTGAGAACTTGGAAGAAAAAAAGAAAGAAAAAAAGTTGTTTGAGCCCAAAAGTAATTTTGGCAAGATCTCTCCTAGGGGATTTAGCACAGCGGGCCGATACCTGCGGCCCAAAAATAAGTCTACTTGGGTTTGGGTTATAACTTCACCTATTCCGAGATCCATGAGGAAAACGAACCCTTATTGAAACCAAGTAGCGGAGATTGAATAGGAAATTTCAATCAATAATCATTCTATGGCAATGAACAGTTGAAACCCTAAGGTATAAATACCAGGTTTCAAGGACGAAACAGACACAACTCTTCAATCAACTAATCGCATAAATTATCAAAGCCTCTATGGAGCAAACTTACCTACAACCTAGTTGCAACCCAGCGAAGCAATGGTAACACCCTCGTAACCTAGCGAAGCTAAAGATACGCTTTAGCAAACCCGTGCTTTCTCCAAACTTCCCAGTGATTGCTCTGCTCAACCTACAACATTGAGTATCGATTCGGTGACGTGAAGAGATCACAACCAAAGCCCTTACCCGTAAGGCAAGAAGTCCTTTTCCGGAAGGCAGAGAAAAGAACCTAGTGACGAGGTTGGTGCTCTCCTCGTCCACAACGTTTGAGAATAAGTCAAGTCAAGAGACTCCCCGACAACTGCACCCCACAGTGTTGGCACGTCTGCGCACTCAAAAGAGACAGTTTGCACCCAGACTGGTTTTGGAGCCAAACAAAAGTGTCCAAGTCAATTTTGAAGAAATTATAAAGCTCGATCCAAATCATCCAAATATTCAAGCCAAACTTCACTTTGGGGCTCACCTTAACTCACCTTCACTTTATGCACTGTTAGTGAGATAAGACAAATTGATTACAATGAAAAATTCTTCGCAAATGAACCATCAAATCTAGTAGATCTCAACTATTGAGATTAATAGACAACTTTTTTTTTAATAACAAAAAAATGTAATTGATGTTATTAAATCATCCATTTTTGTTGGTGCAAGTGTACGTCGGTGCACTGAAATTGAATCAGACGACAGTTTTTAACTGTCGTCTGATATAGAGGGTGGCTGTCGTCTATCTCGTGGCGTCTGATGAAGGTGCATTTAGAAAACTGTCGTCTGAAGGACTCGACATCCATGTCGACAACATTAACTGTTGTGTGAACGTTACTCAGACAACGGGCAACTTAAGAATCTGTTGTATGATTGCGATTCAGAAGTCGTTTTTGTTTATAACTGTTGTGTGACTGTTATCCACACAACTGTTCTTTCTTAGCATCTGTGATCTGTTTTGAATTCAGACGACAGTTTTTATTTTGTGGCTATTGTGCATATTGTGTATATATGACAGAACATGAAAGCCTAATAGAATGATTCATTTTATTATATATGTTGGAAACTGATATCAAGAATTACCAAACGACAGTAACTCATCAATAATATATATCATATTGTTATAATCCACATAAATGTACCAAAATGGATTTGACAATACTAATCTTGTATCCATAAAAGAGTACATCTAATAGTACTCCCCTAGAAAAATACATCAAGAAATTTACTTAAGGATTCTAGCTTTGCAAGCTTTGCTGCTCTCATGGCCTCATTGGAGTCACCTTACAAGCTTCCAAGCACTAATATGAACAAACCTTTTAGGAGCTTTTTGCTCTCTTTCTGGAGTTCTAGCTACATCCCAAAAAATGAATCCTTGAAACCATCTGCACCATAGTTATTGTACACTTTAGGTGTTATGACTTCAACAATGGGATCTTGAGGACTCTGATTTTTTTGGTTCTGCATTTTTAGTTGTCCCTTGAAGACTGTATACACTACTTCATAATAACTATTGAAACCCATGACCTCCTTAACCTCTTCGAAAGATGGCATGCTTTCAGGTGGAGGGATACGGCCTCCTCTGATAGCAGCTAATGCATCCTGCAATTCATTCATATAAGTTCTCAACAGTGAAGTAATATTATCAATTAGTCCCCCAACTGCAAACAGTAAGTAGGTTCAGAAAGCTATGAATTTGAATACATGGGAACTACCTATCCATATGCATCAAGTAAATTCAAAGACAGATAATCTGGACTCAGAACTTAGGTTGAGAAAGTTTGACAACACCATACTTCAGAATTCCGAAAAATATATTGGTCTTTCTGCATTTCGGCATTTCGCTAAGATAAAGGCCACACCAGTCACTCGAAATACAACTTCATGTGATTTAATCGACTTAATGAAAATATGTACACTTACTGTGAAGTTATATATTTATATGCATAAGTGATATACCAATTAGGATGATGAGTAGGTTTACATTAACAGCAATCCCTCATCCTCTGAGTTCTAACTGATATTTCAATAACCATTGTAACAACAATTGAATAGATGCAGAAGTTTCCAATTGATGTTAAAAGCTGCAACTATCAAACAAATATTACTTTTTGTTAACATTTAACATTGGCGAAATTGGTCCATTAAGACAATGTATAGAAATTGTTCCCATCTATTAACCCATAAGATTAGCTCATCTATGATTAATACAAGGGCTAAATACTGGTTACTACCCTATGGTTTTGGTTCAAAATCAATTCAGTCTCTGAACTTCTAATTTCATCAAAAACACCCATGTACTTTCAATTTTGATCTAATAGGTCCAATTTGTTAATATTTTGTTATGGGTTCAACTTATAGTTGGATTATTTGTTGAAAAACTTTTTATTTGATAGATTTCTAATAGTGAGACCCACTCCTAAATTGACTATGCATGCCACCTCAACACCACATCATAAAACATAGGTCATATATGAGACACGTCAATAAGTTAAATGACTCAATTATCGGAAGATGAACACATTGGACCTATTAGATCAAAATTGAAAGTGCAGGGGTGTTTTTAATGAAATTAGAAGTACATGGACTGAATTGATTTTAGACCTGAATCACAGGGTAGTAACTAGTATTTAGCCCTTAATACAATGTGGAGGATGTGAACTAAACCTGCTGAAAATGGCCATCATGAATCTCTACTTCGATTTGTATAGCCTCCATTGTTGATAAGAAATATGATGGTATTTTGTCCACATCAGATCATTGTCAAAATGTTATGGGTAGTTACCTGAAAGGAAAGGAAAATACTATTGACAACATGACCTATTTCAAGTCAAGTTCCACCTTCTTTGAAAGGTGTTTAACTTTACCACATATCATTCCCAATTCAAATGGCATACTGAATCGTAAAGGAGCTATAATTGTGAACCTAATTATAAGTAGTCACAGCAGCAAATCTGGACCATGAGATTACTATCCTCATTTCTTCTAAAGTAGCATTCCAAATTTATGCTTTTATGATCTGAAATGCAGCAAAGAACAAAATAAAAAACATTAACTAAAACTGGGGAAATGAAATGCAACAATCTGCAATACATACTATCCTCCCACCTCAGTGGTATACTCTTTGGTTTTTGAATATTTCTTCAAATGATTCACCTAGAGTTAAAGATCACATGGTCACTTAATCACATAGTTACAGATAAGAAAGCAATGAATTGAGTGCATGTCATGCATTAATTTTACCTCGTAAGCATCTTTAGATTTCTTAGAAATACATCTCACATAGTTAGCACGAATATCATGGTTGTTTTGTACATAGTAGAGCCTAATGGAAGCATGTGCAAGTTGGAAAGCATCCCGTGTATGAGTTGATGAACTGCAATCCAGAAATAAGATCAGCATCAACTGAAAGTCAAGCCTCTTGAGTACTAGTACAGAATATAGTAGCACAAAGAAGTCACGGTTCAGTTTGAAGCATAAGTGAATAACAAGTCCATGTCAAGCTAATTCAAGGAACTTCCTATTGGCATTTAGTGTTTAAACATTTACATACATATCTGTTCAAACCAGAATTTCTGAAAATGTCTATGCATATTACCAAAAGAATGGAAGATAAGTACCTTTGTACCACTGAAAGTAAAGCATGAAGCTCAGTGATGTTGGATACAATAGTCTGTAAGATTCCAATGTTAGAACAATAAGGCTTCAGTGTCAACTATGTAGTGCAAGACAACTTTAGTGAAAGCTAAATAAAACTCTTAGGTGGCACATATAGGTTTTCTGAATATGCTGCAAAACAGAGGTTGAATATGCTTTCACCAGTCAACCCTTATTAAGGTAGATACATATTTGTAGGAAAGTGCAAACACACATGCAATCAACTAAGAAACATCTTTTATTAACTGGTCCTGGAAGACTGATAGACCAATTGGAGAAGAAAGAATTAAGAAGATGAATGTCATTGCTGTCAATCTCTACAAGTAGTAGTTTCTGGACGAAATGTTGTCTCAATAGGTCCCAAAAAATCAAAAGATTAAGGATAACAACAAACGAGATAACAAATGCATAAGCATATTAAACCATCATAGTGATTACATTGAAGTCTGTAGTCAATTTCAATATTTAAATGTTTAATCACTAATGAAGCATTCTGCAGTGAGAAATTATACCAAACAAGTACTGATTATATAGATATTTCTATTTGTTAATCGGTTCATATTGTATTATGCTAAACAAAATTGTGTAAAAATTATGCGATCAACGAGTAGGAATCGGCACTACTACAAAAATTGAATCAGATGACGCAACACAATTTTCTGTTCTGTGATTGATTTTTTTTTTTCAAACGTCGTTTTTATAAGAGCAGTAGTCTGATAGGGACTTAGGAATTAGTTCAGAAGACATTTAAGATAAAAATTGTTGTGTGACGCTAAAAAAAATTGAGTGCCAAGTTTCCCACCGCATTAGTGGTGCCAAACCCCATATGAAACCCCAAATTTTCCTCAACATGTAGATCATACGACGAGAAATAATATAATTGTGGTCTGATCAAATAGTTTGACAAAAAGGAGGGAGATTTCCCACCACCATTTTTCTCTAACCCCCCTTGGAGGGAAGTCAAATTGATAGGAGACAAACCCCAAATTTGAAATCGCTACATTTAGACCACATTGTTATAAAATCCTGTCGTATGAGTCCTTCTCAAATTGATAGGACTTAGTCCAAATGGGCTTGAAACGCTAACACTTGAGCAAAAAAAAATGACAAAAAAAAAACATAAGCATTACATTAACCCTCCGTCTCGACAGTGCCTTGCTCTTTCTCGATCTCTCTCTCGACACAGACCTAAAACCAAATCCCTCACCCTCGACAGCTCCTTATTCTCTGAAAAAAAAACCTAGAGCCAAAACCTCCTCACTCTTCGCCATCCCAATCACAGTTTTGGGAGGCCCAACGAGCCTGTTCCTCCTCCAACTTCACCCGACTGCAGCTCAACCTTAAGTTGATCCAGATCTTCTTGTCCAACTTCGATTGGTCTTCCAAAAATCGAATACGGGCTCATCGATTCGTATCGCGACAAGTGGTACTCCTCTCGGTAAAGTCATCGTCCCTGTCCTCAATCTCTGAGATTAGATTTCAACTTTGGGTTCCAATTCTCCATTTAGTGGTTTATTGATTCAAATTCTTTGAATTCATTCTCTGATTTGTTGATTTTTACTTTTTTAGACTCGGTACTGTGCGCGAAATTGAAAAGCTTGACCATGGTGGTTTTCGATTCTTCTTGCTCTGATGCAAATAAAGGTAATTTAGTTAAAACCCCCTTTTGTTTTTTAGGGTTTCTCTATAAAGCATTGGTCTTTTTCTTCTTTGGGACCCCAATTGAACCCGTTGATTTGAATTTCTTGATTTTTGTCCATGTAGATTTTGCTCGGGGAAATTGTTATAACTCAGAAGTTATTAGCACTACAAAATTCAGGGATGCAGTTGCAAATGACGTCTTAATGGTATCATCTTGCTCTTTTTCTTTCTTCTCCATGTTTCTTATGTGCATGGTTAATCAGACTCGGGCTAATTTAATGGTTCTCATGAATTTGAAATATTGAGGCCTTAGAGAAAAGTTTCTTTCATTGGATGGCGACTTGGAATTAGTTTATGTGATTTCATTTAAATTATTTATGATTCTGTTCAAACTTGGGTTGTTTGTCCAATTGACACAGCACAACCCTTAAAATGCATGATGCGGGTTTGGCTATGAAAGCTGTGTGGGTTAATTTAGAGAACAAAATTTTCTTGTTGTATTTCTGGTGTTAGCAAAATTGTCTTGTGGTGCTGATTTTTTGTTATGAGCTGCTGCTCTTTTATGTATTTTGTTGTTTTTTTTTTTCTATCGCTTCAATGTTATCATGAATTCTGTTGGCTACATTAGGCTTGTGTAGTTGGCTTTTGGAGGTATTTAATTATAGACACATTATGTAATGGTTCTTGTATTACAGGATTAATAAAGGTGATGCAGCTTTGAGAACCCACCAAATAAATCTATGGTGGGATCTTCCCACATCCGTGTCCATATATATGATATATTGTCTTTCAATTGTTATTCAAATGTTCAATTAATAATTTTTCTATGGCTGTCATGATTTCTTTCCCAACCTTTTTAGATCTTTAGCAATGTGTTTTGTGGTTGTCAATGTTTAGCAATGTGTTTCATTGTGTGAAAATTTTGTAGTTTGCAGAGCTTGACCTTTTATATCTTTCCAATCAGCAAATCGATAGGTAGTGTTGCTAGGATTTTCTTTCTGGTGTGAGAAGTGCCTTAGTTCTGGACACCAGGAGATTTTTCTAGGGAATGTCATATGTGAAACCAAGTTTAAAATCCTACAATGGTTTCATTATCTGATAAAATGAGGGCAAAGAAAATGATTATAGCTTTGCCCCTTCTGTCATGAATTAGAGTGTAGAAGCTAATTTCTCTAATCTTGTTCTCAACTATCTTCCAAGTTTGTTTTCTGCTACTTCTTCCATTTTGTGTGACTCTTTCATTTGTATATATAGTCTTAATTTAATTTAAGTCTTTGGTTCTTGTTACCTATGAAGGCCTTACAACTGATGGCCTCTCTGCTATTGCTACCAATTGTAGGTAAGATCAGTTTTCATTCCTTGTTTGTTGCTATTTCGATAGTTTATGGAATGTGATTTGCACTTATGGCTTTCTTATTCTTGGTTCAATTCTTCAGTTCAGTTGCTACTGTGTGGTGATAAACATGTTTGCAGCTTACCAATCCCTATGATCCTATTCCTTTTTTTGCATTCACCTTTTGAGGATCTTTCAGTTGTACTGTCAACTACATCTGATTTCAAATCATAGAGGCCATTGGTTTAGTTGCTTTCCCGATAACTGTACCTCTCTTGTGTCCTTGAATTTTGCAACCATTTCAGTTACTCATTAAGTTCTTACCAATGGGTTGTGGTTTGATATGGCAGGAGATCTCAATTGCAACAAATGTAGCCCAAAAGGAAATTGATAAGTACATCAAGATACCTGGAGAAGCCCTTCAGCTAAGTCAACCTATCAACAACAATTCCATATCGGTCCAAATGCCGAGGTTTTGCAGTCTCCTCCAGCTAAATACATCTGCTTAGGTACTTTTGTTTCGGTCCAGAATCTGGTACTTGAATTGTTGGCTGTTTATGCATTACTTAATTTGAGTCTTCTTTCAGCATGAGTCTTGATGCTATTTGGTTAGATGGTTGTTGAAGGAAAGACATATGACGTTGATTATGATTTTTTGTATATATGTTCCAAACTAGAATGAGATTTTTGGGAACTGTTTTTGCAAAGTGAAATTATTTCACCACTGCTAAGGTACAATTTTAATCGACCAATCATGTCTTACATTTACTCTCTTATATAGTTAGACAATTCATTTTAGTACTTGTGATTCATATGAGTTAGTAGAGGACAGAGGTTTACATAGTAGCTGATGGAGTACTTTTCTGTAAATGCATAATGTACATTAAAGTCTTTGCATTGTCTGCAGGACAAATGAGAAACTTAATTTGGTTCACACAGCACAAATCTCTTCTTAGCAAAGAAGGGGAGAGCCTGTTCCCCAATTGCTCTTGGACAAGAGTATTGGCTGCCCATTCTTACTGGTGCCAACACCAGGCTAAGCAATATGGCAAGCACTAGGCTTGTCCCAAGGATCACAGACAATAGCTCAACTTGTAGACATGGAGCTCCAATGTACTCGGCATTGTATAATGTAGAAAAGAGCAAAAGTTGATAGATACAGAGAAAGAAGGCAAATGTACAAATGACCCTCCTAAATTAGTGTATGAATATTTGGGAAATAATTATGTTTGATATCAATTTACTGAATTCATTTAATATGTGGTGGGATTTGAACTAATTTGATTGTTATATATTTTGTAACAATTAGACATCAAGAATAAATGGAAAGCATTGTCCAACATGTTATAACACAATGTTAAAAGCTCAATATGTCGTCTCAAAGCACATCATAATATTCACAATAGCCACAAAATAAAAACTGTTGTCTGAGATTAATACAGATCACGGATGCTATCACAAAATAGTTGTGTGAATAATAGTCACACAACAGTTATAAAAAATAAAAAAAAGATTTCTGAATCACAATAACACAACAGGTTATTAAGTTGCCCGTCGTCTGAGTGACGTTCACACGACAGTTAATGATGTCGACAAGCTGTCGACATGCATGCCGAGTTCTTCAGACGACAGTTCTCCAAATCATATTTCATCAGACGGCAGCGAGATATACGACAGTAAGCTCCGCATCAGACGACAGTTTTTAGCCGTCGTCTGATTCAATTTTTGTACTAGTGCGGGATAGCATTTTGTTGTGAGATCACTGAGATGCTATGCCACTGAAATTTTGAACTGCCTCATAACATGACAGTTACAATTTTCAAGTGACTTGTTTAAATTTTCTAGTTTTGACTATTACATATTGCAGCAAAGCAAATGAAATTTAAATTTTACAAATGGATGGTAATTTCCTCAAGAAAACCCTAAATATTTTGTTAACCATCTGATATGCATCACAAACAAGCAACCTCAACACAAAATCCCAGGCTCATTATGCCTTCTATCTTTAAGAACCAAATCATCACACAATAGGCAAAGTTGTGTTACATTACAGAACATACACAATCATAACGCCATAAATAAAAGAGACAAGATCAAAGACAATTACCCTAATGTATGGGTAGGTGTTGGCAGCTGCATTATCTCCAATAAT
The DNA here is from genome assembly GCA_024704745.1 of Rosa lucieae. Taxonomy (NCBI): domain Eukaryota; kingdom Viridiplantae; phylum Streptophyta; class Magnoliopsida; order Rosales; family Rosaceae; genus Rosa; species Rosa lucieae. Next base: position 9,543 of record JANPXK010000487.1, read on the forward strand.
TATTAAATCACACTATGAGGAATTTCGAGCATTCTCTACTTGTGAAAAAACTTGAACAAGTCCACTATAACAGTTACTTGATACCTTGTTAAAGCTAAGGTCTCGGTAAAAATAAAAAGACCCACAGCGACACCTAAGATTTCAGCTAGCATATGACAGTTTGAGGAAAAGAGGGAAAAGTGACAAAGAGAAGTCACCTAAAGTTCACTCCTTCTGCAATGCAAGAAGACAAGAAGAACATAGAGCCCAAACCAAACCAAAGGATCGATCTTGCTACATCTCTCCACATGATTAGATCATTCAATAGCTACCCAATTCTCTCCAGAAGACCCCCATCATCATCATCCACTATCAACACAAACACAAACACAAACATAAATCATAAATAAATAAATAAACCAAAGAAATCGAGGAAGACTTATACAAAGATTGAAAGAAAGAGGTCGGGACTAACTTGTAGATGAAGTTGGGGAGGGCACACAAGGGACCAAACTCATCGGGCATTTCAAACCTATCGGCGAGACGGGTCTTGGATGTTCTTGGATTAGGCGAAGGCGAGAGTAGCAGTAACTCGTGCAAAGGTAGCGAAGCTGAAGATTTGCGAGATGAAGGTGAAGGTGATTGAATAAGACCTAGGGAGCGAAGCTGAAGATTTGCAAGTCGCGACGCCGATTTGGTTAGGGAAGAAGGCTCCGAACTAGAATGGTGACGATAGGGAGGAGGTGAAGCTGTCGAATCCATGAGATTGAAATGAAGGAAAGGCGCTTTTGGGTGGTAATGGATAGATTAGTGAGAAAGAAGTGAAACATGAAACCATAATCGAGTCGTTGAAGGTGGTAATGGATCTGAGAGAGATTGCCAAGGAGAAAGCATCTTTGGTTGACTGCTCGAAGAAGTCTTGGATGTCCTCCATGTTTATGTTGGCTCTCCATGCATTACTGCACTTCTTTTTATCCAAGCCCAGATCGAAACCTTCAGCGAGATCTTGGGGATTTGAAAATTGAGGATTTGAAATTTAGGGATCTAGACGGAGGATGGTGGGGATTTGCAAATTGAAAACCTAGAAAGCTTAGGGAAAGAGTGAGGGTTTGGCTGTAGGTTTTGGTTTTGGTTTTGGAGAGACATTGTCGAGCGAAGAGGGAGCTTTGGGTTTTAGTCCTGGGTAGGTATTGAGAGAGAGTGAGGAGCTTTCAGTTTTTTGTTAAGTGTTAGGGTTTTAAGCCTGACCTATATCGATTTGGAGAATGACTCATACAACATAATTTTATAAAAATGTGGTTTGAATATAGCCATTTTAAATTTGGAATTTGTCTCCTATCAAGTTGACTTCTTTCTTTTGGGAGTTGCATAAAAATGATGGTCGGAAGTCTCCTTCCTTTCTACCAAACATATTAATCAGACCACAGCTTTATTGTTTCTCGTCGTATGATTAATACATGTTGGAGGAAAATTTGGGGTTTGAGATGGCGTTTGGCACCACAGACATGTTGGGAAACTTGCCGCTCAATTTTTTTAGGGTCATACAATGGTTTTGTCCTTAAACGTCTTCTGAACTAGTTCAAAATTCCATATCAGACGACAAATTTTATAAAAACGACGTCCAAAAAAATAAAAATCAATCAGACGACAGAAAACTATGATGTGTCGTCTGATTCAATTTTTGTAGTAGTGTATAGTTCCTTTTTTCTAAAGACAAGTAGTGTTATTGAAAATATTAAAAATAAAAAAATTATTAATATTGGTACACAAAAAATTGCAAGAAGTTGTTCTTTAGCTAAGCACACAAAGAAGATCATTTAAATAATCATTGACGAAACTTCTTTCACTTCAAAACTATAGATTTATAAAACTTTCCCATTAATTATAAAATTTCTTATTTTTCAAGAGTTACATGTTTCTCCTCCTAACCATGAGATATTTCCTTAGCACTAGCTAGGATCAAACGAGAAGGATCAACAACAACGACAACGATAACAATAGAATTGTAACATGTGTGTTTGGTAAATAATTGAATTGGCTAAAGTTCGTGAGAATTATACGCCCGAGTAGGAGCTGAGCGCGGAATACATATACAGAATTTTTCCGGGGTTATACAATAATTTCCCAAACAAAAAGGTGTAAAAAAAAAAAAAAACACTCTTCTCTGAGTGAAAAACAACGCGTCGTTTCAGAAAACGACATGTAGTTTGACCCAAAAGTCACCAAACGCATAAAAAATTGGCACAGCCTGAATCTTTGTTCTAGAGCGAAGCAGAGAAGAAAAGAGAGTCGGAGTCCGATAGCGAGAGAAGAAAGAAAATGGCATGGAGGGGAAGTCTATCTCGAAACTTAAAGGAGCTTAGGATCCTACTCTGCCAGTCATCTCCTTCAAGCGCCACCACCAGGTACTCCTTTTTTTTTTTTTTTTTTCTCTCAATTTTTCCTTAACATCGATAACAATGAAAATCCATCTTCGCATTTGCAGAACATTTGTGGAGAAGAATTACAAGGATCTCAAGAGTTTGAACCCCAAATTGCCCATCTTGATTCGCGAGAGCAGTGGGATTGAGCCTCAGCTATGGGCTAGATATGGTATTATTCCCACTCTTCCCATAACTTTTTTTTTTTTTTCTTCTGGGTTTTTCAATTTTTTTTTTTGGTTAAAATTTCTCAATGCTTTTGAAATTTAGATTACTTGAAAATGAAGTGAAAAATTAGGTTATGAGTTGCTGCGCATGACTAAGACACATTTATCTTTACCTGATTGCATCTGGTACTTTGAGTTCTTTAGGAGCTGATCAGTGAAAAATTCTATTTTTTGATGCATTTTTTTTTTCTAGGAGATATGTGTTTACCGTTAGAAGAGTAATTTTACAGAGTTACCCATGTTATGGGAGCTGCCTAGATATGTAATAGGGATGTGCATATGCAGTGGTGTTTGTGAGTTGGTCCAACCAAGTGCATTGGAGATTTTAGGATCAATTGGTGAGAAGCTTTTGCTGGTTTTAGCATGAGTTTTAGCTCAGTATGGCTTAGGAATTATTTATCTCTGATATATTGACAAGCTTTAATATCTAGTGGTCTTTGGTGTCTTTTCTTCACATTGTCATCTGTTGAATGACACTGTGTTTTTGAAAGCCTCATTAATTTAACAATGATGGTAATCGATAACTATTGAAACTAAGTTAGTGCCTCAAAGATGTGAGTGTTGCTCAGCAGCAGTTATATGTCTGCTCAGGTTTTCTTATCACCTCTAGTAGTTTCACTTGTAGCTTCTGACTTATAATGATACTCTGGCAAAGAAGAGCTAATAAAACTTGAATTACCTACAAACTAATCCCTCACATATGGAAGCCAACCCCTTTTTGCTCACTTCCCTCACATTTTGCACTGCTCCTAAGAGAAACCTCTGCATTTATCTTTACTTGAAACCTGAAGAGAAAGTGAATCTAAAATCGTGGAAGCACAGTAGTAGAACCTTGAAAAAGTTTGAGTGGGAAAGAAATAGGAACCTACTGTTCCCATCAACAAAAACAGAGATAAGCAACCTTTTAGATATGTTACAGTGATATTATGTGGGATTCTTGAAGGTTGTGGTTACCATCTTGATGATGATTATGTGGCTTTTCAACCAAAGGCAAAACTCCCAATGACCACTGAAACACTGCAACCTTCTGAAGAATTCACATTAAAAGCAAAAGCCGAAACAGAAAGTTGGTGGCTACAAGTAAAGATATTTAAGTGTGCTGAAGAATGAACCACACCAAGTAGCTTCTTTGTTATTATCCATCCACATATTCTTTTGATTGGAGTTACTCAACAGTTATTTTCGGTTGAAAGTGACGCTGGAGAAGAGTAGCTAGAAGAACAGCACATCAAAAATTTGGATAGGGCAATGACAGGAGCATAATTCACTAACACTTAAAGATGACCTTGTTGGAACTTAGAATTACCAAACTATTATTATTTCTCTAACCTCCAACAAGTGGTTCTGGGATTATTTTAAGTTGCAGCGAAGCCATTAAATGATATATATATATTTTCACATTAGATAGGAAATATCCTTAGGGATCCTGTACTTGGACCTTGCTTTCTATTTTAAAAATAAATTGCATGTTATGAGCTATATTTAACATTTGCATCTAAGCAACATGAGAAATGAAAGGGTCTTGATCTGCCTGCTTTCATCCTCGTGGCTAACAGTTTTACCTTTTCATTCGTCATTCTGTTTGTTGATAAACAGCCGTGGTTAACTTCGTTCCATGAATCTGTGTCCACTGTTGGGTGTATGTGCCTTTTGACCCACCATTTCTAGTACCCTTCATGATCTGATACTCTGATATTGCACATCTTTACTGAACGCGCAAGTTATTTGATTCTTTTGTTGGTTCCTGACCTTTGATTGTGAAACAGACTTGGGTGTTGAGAGGGGTGTACGGCTGGAAGGTTTGACAGAGCAACAGATCTCAAAAGCACTTGAGGACCTTGTCAAAGTGGGGGAGTCTCTTAAAGCCTGATGGGATGATGGGTTTGAAATGAAATAAGATATGTATCTTCATGGGAAAATCTTTCCTATATCCGCATTTCTGCACATCAGTTGTGTAAGATGATTATTTGGGCACTGAGCAATGCTTGTTCTGTAGTTTGAATAAGACGTGTATTTTTTTCTTCCATTAAGACGGAAAATCTTCCAGAAAGGAAGTAATTTTGTGCTGCCTATGTACTTCCTGATCGAAATTATCCCCTGTTGACCTAGTTATGAAGCTGCAAAAAAAGCTAATATGGTGCTTACTAGGGTCATGCTCACTGTTCCACATGGCGACTGTTGCAAGTTGTAAAATGTGCTAAACAGACCTGCAATTTCCAAATCATCCACAGGTTCTCGTAGGTTTAATGACACTAAAATCTGAGACCATTTATGTTTTTTAAGTGAAGGGGCACGAACCGAGCTGGTACATTTCTCTGGGGATTGAATTATGATGCATTGTAATACAAAAAGCCAATGGATCTGAATCGTAGGGCTTCAGGGAACGAAAAGCCAGTGGATGAAATGATTAAATCTAATAATGGCTACGCGCCTACACCATTTGGACTTAAATTCAAGAGGTCCAAAATGAAATTTCAGCCTTGATCTTAGGAGTTTGAGTTTTGTTTTTTTGTTCTTGAGCTTCAATTTAAACGAATCTAAGGAGCTGTTTCTAATCAAAAACAAAAAAACAAAAAAGGAAGCTGTCATTGATTCATTGCTAATTTCGTTACGAGCACTCATCTGATTAGTTTTGTTTTATCCTTTTGTGTTTGTTTTTCAATTTCATGTTTTGGGATTTTGCTCATAATATCATGAATGGACGGACTTTACTTGTTTTTCTCTTTTTACAAAATAAAAAATGGAAATTGTGGACCCATAAGGTCATTTAAATTGCACTAATTGAAAAAATATAAATGATGTGTATTGTAACATAGCAAATTATTCTATGCACCCCCCTTATAACATTTGGGGTGTGTTGATAATAATATATATACCAATCGATCTCACAGTTTTATAATTATAGATAACAATCGCATTTTAAGTGTTGATATGTAAAATCATGGATTTGAGCATCTCCAACAGTAGAATTTATTTTTTAGTTAAATTTAGCTAAACTTGTGAATATAGCTATTGATTTAACAATGTTGCTCCATCAATGATAGCTATTTTGTAAGTGATATATTATGTTTCATCGACTTGTAAACTGACATGTGGACAAAAGATGAGAGAGAAATATAACTTTGCTTTATTACGTGTTCGGCGTGAGTAGTTAACAGTCTAGATCTCCTTTGAGGCCGATGTTTTTTTGCTCAGCCAACTACTAGAACCTCTGCATGTACTGTTTCTGACCTTTGGTTGGTTTCATTAATAGTTTAACACAATGAACAGTTTTATGGATAAAATATAAATTATATATATACATTTATATGCGAGAAATAAGAGTTAGAAGATGTTATTTTAATTTTAATCATTGAATTATATTCTTAAAATATCAACCAACATCCAAACAAGTCAGTCGGCCATTGAGTTTGACGGTCCTTTTTCCCCTTGAAGTCTTTATTGGAGGGAGTCCCACATAAGGAATGTAAATTATAGATTAGAAAATAGAAATAAATAACAAAAAGGGAATTACGGGTAGAAAGACTCCTCATATTATTTATAGATTAGAAAAAGCCAGTCGTGATCGGAGTCCTTTTCCTGGCGTCGTACGGCGTCGTCGACCTTCCGATTAACCCTTTATCAATTCTCTATTCTCAAAACCTGACCTCCTAATCCAGTCTCCCCTTGTTTCTTTCACCAAGCAATTATTCCCATCTTCCACGATTCACACTCGCAATCCCTAAATCAGGTAATTGATTTCACATCCGCTACATCGCGATCGTGTCTGTTTTTTTGGTGTTGAGCTTTCGTATCTTTTTGATGTTTTCGATCAATTTGTTCGTTCCGTCTTGGAAATTTTGGGTTTTGGTTTTGGAGTCAATGCAATTTCTTTTTCTTCAATTCTGGAATATATTGGGTTGTTTGGGGTTTCCGTAGCATCAAAGTATCCTTTGTTTTCAATTTTTTGGGGCAAAATACAAGTTTTGAATTTGATCCGGTTTGAATGAACGTTTACTTGAATTGAGCTGGAATTGGCTGATTGGATTGAATTTCGAGTCTGTTTTTGTTAATTTGAGCTTGATTTTCTGGTTACGACCTTGATGAACTTTTTCCCTGGATAGAGTGACAAACGGATACAATAATGTTCGTGTAGGCTACTTAACTTAGAATTAGGCAAATTAAGAGCTTAGTTATGGCTGGTGTGGCTGCGTTGCGAATGAAGGAGATAGGTCGGCAACAATCTTATGCAATGTAGTTTACACTTACAGCTGGTTTCATGAATGTTATGGTGATACATGGACGGCTGCAAGCTTTTTGCCTTGTTGCCTTGGATAGACAAAACAGATACTATAATGTTCTTGCAGTCTGCTTGACTTAGAATTAGGGTGGGATGGTAGAGGTTTTGGGGGAAAAATATGAATTAACGAGAAAGCTGAATATCATTGTGTGGCTGCTATTTCAGACTTAGTTTTGTATTTTCTTCTATTCTCCTGTCTTGTATTCCTTGAAGTATCTTTTTTGTTAAGACCCGAAATATGTAAAGAGTATTGTCATTCACATAAATTAATATCTGATTATGTTATTGTTGAATCAATCTGCACTATTTCCTTCAGATCAATGGCATCTTCTTCGGACTCATGGATGAAGGAGTATAATGAAGCAGTAAAACTTGCTGATGATATCGGTGGTATGATATCTGAACGGAGTTCATTTCCCGCATCAGGTCCAGAAACTCAGCGTCATGTCTCTGCTATTCGGAGGAAAATTACAATATTGGGGACTAGACTTGATAGCTTACAGTCCGAATTGTCAACACTTCCTGGAAAGCAGCCCATGTAAGTCATCATGGTTGAATTGTTGTAATATACAACACTATCTGAAATAAAGCTAATTAGATCTCTAATTTAACATTTGTCAACTCTGTTCTCTTTTCCTACTTTGTGTCTATGTTGCATGTGTGGGGAGTTATCCCCGTGGTATGAGTTTGTTGAGTTGGTATTTCATATGATCCCCATTTAGTGTTTGTTGAATTGGATGAAATGTTTGTTAAGGTATTGATTGAACATGCTTATTGTAAGATAATCTTTAATAATTTAGAGTATCAATTCTTGTTATCATCATCTGAAATTCTTTTATGCGGCCTATTGTGGCACTCAGAACAGCCAAAGAGATGAATCGTCGGAAGGACATGGTTGCAAATTTGAGATCAAAAGTTAACCAGATGTCTTCAACGTTGACATCAAACTCTGGTAACAGAGACAGCTTGCTTGGACCTGAAATAAGTAAAGCTGATGCCATGGGCCGAGCAGCTGGCCTGGACAACTATGGCCTTGTTGGTCTTCAGCGACAAGTTATGAAAGGCAAGTTCCTTTACTTATTCAGAACAAACCTTTCTGGTATTTCTTATTTTTTTCTTTTATGGAATGGCTTTCAGAATATGCATCTTTAGTTTAATTCACAGTATTCCTTTTCCAGAGCAAGATGAGGGGCTTGACAAATTGGAGGAGACTGTAGTAAGCACAAAACATATTGCATTGGCAGTCAATGAGGAACTCACCCTGCACACTAGGCTTATTGTACGTTATTGCATTTGAATTCATTCTGTATTTGACTGTACTAATCTAAAATGTAATTACTTATTTTCTCAAACGTATTTGTCATCTTGAGTATTACTTATTATCTGTTCCCCTTTGTGCAGGATGATTTGGATGAACATGTGGATGTTACTAACTCCCGGCTACGGGTAATGTTATCATTTATGTATTTTAAATCAATGTATCTGGTTGCTAAGCAATTAATTATAGAGTATCTTGTGGTTTGTAAATGCTTTGTGGGTCATAGTCAGTTGATGCTTGGAATAAACAAATTTTTGATATAGAGGAAAACAAAAGATGTTGTGGAGTCGTTCAATCTAGAATCGTCAAGCTATGAAGGAAAGATTTATATATTGCATATCCTTATTTCTTGGGAAATAGATGAAAAAATAAGCAATTTTATGTGAGTGATTAAATTCCATTATCCTCAGCCAGCCATAATGAATGGAGTAGGGTTTGTATAGCTTTTGAGTTTACATCTTTCCGATGAAACATGTGCTGTTAGCATGAACCAAGTTTGGTACTACTATCTGTACTGTAATTGTGCTATGTACAAGAGCATTGTGTTGCATAAGCTAAAAGCTCAATACACTAAAAAAAGAATATTCAATGTTCACCAATAGCTTTGGTTGGAAGTTGCATTTCTTTATGCTATACTGGGTTTGGATATGTATTTTATTGGTTGACTAAAAGAAAGTGAACAAGGAAATGGAAAATGATCAGCTAAATTATTTACTTCATTTGTCATAAAATTAGACTCAGGCTTGCCGACTAGAATCAGTAGGATGTTCTCTTGTATTTGCTTGTGCATATATAGAGCAAGGTACTGGATGTAGTGATGTACACTCTTTGTAACCCATTATCTTTTCTTTGGATGAGAAGACTTGGATATTTTGCTACAACTACTTCAGTTGGTATCTACATTATTGAAAAACAAAAGAAAAGTTAAAATTGAAAAGTTCATAGATGATATCAGTTGAATTATATTTTCTGAGCAGTCAGCTTTGAACAATTTAGATTGCTTTCATTTTCTTGCTTTCTTTTAATTATGAATACACATCTTTAATTGTGGTGGAATGTTCTCATACTTTTGTCTTTCCCAAAATTGTCAAAACAGCGAGTGCAGAAGAACTTGGCAGCTTTGAACAAACGCACAAAGGGTGGTTGCTCGTGTATGTGCATGCTTTTAGCTGTTCTCGGTATTGTGGGCCTGGTTGCTGTGATATTTTTGCTGATCAAATACTTGTAATTATGCTAACCGTAAGTCCATAGAGAACAAAGAACTCGTGTTTGTTGCAGTTTGTGTGTTTATGTGGAGTGGTCTTGGTTGTGATATTGTATTCGGCTCTCAGATGTTTTGTTTATGAATTTCGGAGGTGTTTAAATAATTGTAAATTTTCATCGCTTGTTGGCACTTTTGTGTAATTTCCTTTTGTTTATAAATTTTGATTCTATGTTTTATCTAGTTGGAAGGTTCTTTATATGAGAAATGAAAACTCACCATTTTGCAATCCACACTCATTTTTTTTTTTTTTTAGTATTTTAACATCACATGTTTTACAATCCACATTACAAAAGGGCAAGACTTAAGATACTAAAAAAAGAAATATAGGGTGCGGATTATAAAATGGAGATTGTGTGAATAATGGCGTGCTTTATCACATTGATGGAAGCCTGTATGTCAACATGAACATTAGAAATAAAGCTAATCTTTTCAAACCAAATTTTAGTTTGGTTGCTACAGAATTGCTGGTTGAGAAACTAGTGGCGTTTACAGTTGGGTCCGGCCTTGAAAATTCAGGGAGTTTGAGACCTTTAAATGTATTGAACTATTTGTTTACTAAACTGACAAAAAAAAAAAAATTTGTCAAATGAACAAAAAAGAAGAAGAGGGAATTATACTGCACAATAAATGAATATATATATATATATATATATATATATATACGAAAATGTTCTGAAGAGGACGTCTGCAACCCAGAAAAAGTGCGGACGTTGCTCCTCCGGCCTCGATAGAGCTGCGACGGCACGGCGCGGCTTGCCGGAGGGACTCCGGGGGTCGTGCGGAGGGGTATGAGGTGCGGTGGAGTCGCCGGCGACGGTTCTGCGGTGCTGCACAGAACCTGCAACTGCAGGTGAGGTGGCTGCCCAGAAACCGGCAAGCCCGAACTCCTCCAACCTCGAACGCCGCCCAGAAGAGGTTTGGGACGCCTCCTGCCTCCCTCCGGCCAGCCCCGCGCCGCCGTCGTCGCCTGGAACCCGCCTGCTGCGTCGACGTCCGCACTTTAGCGAAGTGCGGACGTCCGCTTCAGAACCCGCCTGTGTGTATATATATATATATATATATATATATGTATATATATGTATGTATGTTATAAAGTAGAGAGAGAAGATGAAGAGAGAAAAGTTGGGAGGAAGTAGAAGTATATCATTCAGTCTCATTAGCCTTCTTTATATAGAGGTCGGGTTTACATCAAAGTACATAACTAAGGAGTATTTACATGGACATCCACATAGATAATAATATTTACAACACTCCCCCTTGGATGTCCACCAATGAATGATGGTATTGGACGCGCTTATTGTTGCCTAGTTAAAAACCTTGCCAAGTAACAAAAACCCAGTGGGACAAAAATAACCCTGGTCGAATGACAAAAAGTGCACAACGCGCATATGTCCTAGGTAGCATGCTTATGGATGCTCCCCCTGATGAGAATCTCCCCTGATTGTTGCAATCCTCATTTATGTATGCGATAAGCTACATGTACCATGTATAGTAGTTTGATGTGTCTATTACCGAAGTGAGACCACGTGTGCTTTGCATATAGGGGCTCATCACAAATTTTCATACCTGCAAAGTTTAAGCAATAGTAACAAAACTAGACGATTTTCAATAAGCCTTACCTCATATGATAAGGTTAGAAACAATCTCATATGCTCAAATTCATACACAAAGTAATACCTAAACAATATAAAGAAATTGACACATTTAACTTTGCATAGTTTAAAACATTGACAAATCATCATGTCATACCTAGCCATACACATCAATATCTTTGTGTATTAATATGTCTCATATAAGCTCTTCAAGAACTCTAAATAATTCATAACTTTGCGAAAGTTAGAATATGTTGCAACATTATAATCATAATTCGAATTCGATAGTAGTCTCGTCATAGTACCCATTAAGGCAATTTAGATCTCGTTGACTGGAATGAAATGAGTACATATGAGCTAGTTTTAGACTCTTTGATTCCATGAGTGAGCTTCAGGCTCTTTCAACCTTTCATGGACTTGCATTTGAATCATTCATGTATTTGAATCCCTTGAGGATTTGATAAGCAATGCGCTTATAATGACACTTTGCTTTTGAGATTTTGCTTTTAGCAATGTGTCTTTAAGATCTTCATAATATACGATGACAAGGTGCCATAAATCTCTCGTCAATATAACAGCTATATGTAACACTATACTTATAGAAAATTGTCATTCATATAAGAGAAGATATTCATAATCTCATGTCTCTATAAATAGACATTGTGTCATAGTGATTTATCTTCACTTTTGATAAATACCCTTTTGTAACTTGTAGGGTTAAAAGGTCTAAGTATTTCATCACGTTTCAAATATTCAATTTCATTGGAATTGCCTCTTTCCAATTTGGCCAATAATATACTCAGTCGACATTCATAATGAAACGTGGTATAGCATCAGTACAGCCCTTAATGATTTTTGGTAGCTACCGTATGTAAATTATCATCTTTGATCATTAATCATAGATCCCACACATTCTTATATTCATGCATTAGCTGTAATAAGCTTATTGATATTGGGTACCCATGCCACTTCTGGGGCATATATTGTCACTTCTAGGACAATCATCTCTCATAGATGGATTATGTCGAGAATGTGGATATTTTTACTTATAATCTCCTGTAGAGCGTTATAGGGCTTGTATAAACTTCCCTATTTTAGAAGCTTATAACTTTAGACCTGGTGGATACGTTCCACACAAATTCATGCCGTTATTTAAATGACAGTAGTCTTTCCTCCCCTTAACGGCGGGAAGACTGTCTTATTTTGACCATGCTCAGAAAGATGCATTCAAAAATCTATCACTTTCTTTAGTGTGAAGATGTTCATTGGCTGGTGGCAAACCCAAACCAAATTTTAGGTCAAAAATGTTTTGTCCATTAGCATCAACCAATTGATTTATTATTGTATCACTAAGACATCATTTCATAATGGCGTACTTACACCCTTTGTATGTGTAGCCATATTAGGAGCTGTGATATTGTTTAATGACATTCTTTTCAGGAGAACCATGTCAACTGGATACACTTGCATCCCACAAATCAAATGGAGTCTACATTGTTTGTATTAATATGGTTGGTCTCAGAGACATTAACCCAAGTAGATGCCTCCGTATTTAGCATATAATTTCGTCACTATCTTTTATCAAATCACTAGCTTAGATATTTCTCACTATCAAATTGGGATGGTGGATAAATATCTCACACAAATTCATGTCGTTCTTCAAGAACAATTTTTCTCCCCCTCATGGCAGGAGGATTGTCTCATTAAAGTGACAACTCGCAAATATGCGGTAAATAAACAATTTGATTGTGAGTAAGGTTAGTAGTCATCAAAACTTGTAAGTGATTCCATGCGACATGGTAGACAAAGATGACGTAACCGGTCAAGCTAAAATAGTGTATTTGGTTCAATGAACTTCTGGTTCATAACATTATATGCCTGAATTTACTGTAGAAATTTGACACAGTATATATGAGATAGCAAAAAGTCTTCTCCAAATATCTTGAAAGTACTTAGTGCGTCAATATTTTAAATTTGGTAACATGATAGTAGCTCATTTGGAGCCATAGATCAAGAGCTACAACTCATAATATGAGTGTTACCTTAACTTGAGTAAACATTAATTGTGAAATATTGACAATTGGAATGGACCAAATTCATTTTGAACTGCTAGCCAGAATGATATACTCAAAATTTTGAGTTAAAGACTACAATCCATAATAAAAAGTGACACTATGCCAATAATGTCTTCAGACGACACACTTCAGACGACAGAATTCTTGTTTTCTGTTGTCTGAATTTTTAAACTTCTTCAGACAACATATAAATTAATTCTGTTGTCTGAATAGCATGAGAATCCATACTATTTCAGTTTTTCAAGCTTTGAACAACTCAGACAACAGTTATCTGTTGTATGAATAAACCGAGAAATTCTCACTTTTAGTTGAAAAAATAAGACAACAGATTTATGTTGTCCGAATGAAATGGGAAAATTACTTCTCCTTGTGTGTCCAAATTTTTTTTTTTGCTACCACGTAAACTTATCATCAATTTTCCTCAACATGCCCGTGTTTTCCCCTACTTCAATCAAAACATCAAAAACACCTTCTCGCACCTAGCTCTCTCTTGACCCAACAACAACCCAGAGGAACAACCTAGCAACATCCCATCCATTACCAGCAACCCAACCCAGATTCCCTTGATTCCTCTCTATCAGAAAAGGCAGAAGATTCCTTTGCACTCCCCCAACTAGGTTTTCCTAGAACTGGAGTTCTTCGATTTCAAGAGGTGGAGTCGGAAGTATTCAGTATTGTTAATTGTATGGTAAGCTCGTTCTTCCTCTTAGGGTTTCGACTTCGATTCGTTTTGGATTTTAGGGTTTTGTTGGGGTATCGATTTGGGGGTTTTGCTAATTTCCTTTGAAATTAGATTGGGGTGTTAGGGCTTTTGTTGATTTACAGATTGGGGGTGACTGAAATGGAATTGGATGTTACTCAGGGAATCGGTGGCGGTGGCATCCTTCAGGGAAGGATTTCTGCAATTTCAAAACGACCGGTCACAGAGTCGGCGGAATGTCAAAGTCGGAAACCCTACCGTTCCGGGTCCGTCCATGGCGAAATTGAGCTTGGGCAACCAAGCTTTCTTTCTCATGGCCTTCATCGCCTGCACGGTATGAGCTTAATTAATCATCTTTTCTGTTTCTACAATTTGATTCTTTTAGTTGTTTTATTGACTCAATTTGTAAAAGTTTGAATTCGATGATAACTATGAAGATTTTATTTTTATGAGAAAATAAGCAAATTTTGTTGATATGAGCATGAATTGAATTCATAGTGTGCAGACTTTAGTGGCATTTACGAGCCTTGTAATTGCAGCTGTCCTGACATGTGTAAGTGGTCTGCTTGGCTCAAATTCACTTTTCAATTTGAATGAAACGTATTAAATAATTGTTTTAGAGAAGAAGTAAGAGTTTTAGGGAGTTGTGACTTCAGCATAGGATTTCCTTTTTCGGGTAGGACCATAAAACCTGAATCGAATCGATTATATTCAGTTTATTGCAGCATTGTGCTCTCAAGTCTATGTTGGTGATGTGGAACACCACCACAGCCATTGAGGGCTAGTATAGGCCCTCTAGAGGTCCATTGGGACCCTGTTTTACGACAACGAAGAGCGGAGCTGCCAATCTTCCTAGATGATATTTATAAATAAGGGAATTGCATGCGCATGCATTAGCAATGTTGAGCTTAGGCTTTCTCGAACATGAAATGAACTTACAATGTTGCTTATGGTGGGTAGCTCAAAGGTGGAGTTTAAAAGGCGCTTTTCAAAATTATAGGAACAATGTAAATGCTAATTCTTGATTGCCATTAGCATCTTAGACTGTTTTAATTAGCTATATGTAAGTTTAATAATATACATAAAATTCCCATAATAATTAGGAATGAATGGTGGAAATGTAATGAAAGGAGGAGTGGGCTGGTTGAGAGAAGGAAGATTGGGTAAAAGTAGGAAACCAATTGGAATTGAGTCAGTTTTACAATAACGATACTGTCTTTTGTTTGAGTTTGTTGTCATAGTTGCTTAAGAACTTTGTGGTGTATTGGACAGTTCATTTGTGTCTAGTTTAAGTATGGGCTGGTTGATTAAAAATGGAAGTCTTTTGAGAAGATACACATAACTATCTTTCCTGTGATACATTTTGTCTTTTCAGACCAAAAAACAAAAGGATACTATAGTGTTAAATGTCCAAATTAATATGGATACCAAGGGTCCTATAGATATTTAGTTCTTCAGTGTGAGTCTTTTTTTACACTGATTCGTTCATGTCTTTCTCATAGGTGGGGATGGATTTTCTAACAGTTTCATCTGTTTTGGTGTCGCAACCTTGATGTTTTGTTAGTCAGTCCCCTAAATATTTTACCAGCTTAAGTTATCTGATTACATAATCGACCGAACAAGATTAAAATGATGTTCACTATGAAATGAGACAGAAAGAGATAGAACATCCAGATTTTCTGTTATAGGCAGTGGCGGAACGTTATTGGGGCCGGAAGTGGCCCTGGCCCCCCCAAACTCATCTCCCCCAAACTCATCTCAAATGTGACGTGGCTGACTATGATTGGCTGAGGATTATTTCAAAAAAATTGAACATAATTGAGTTATGGCCTCCTCATTGTTTTGTTTTCTACGTTTTGTGAAGGAAAAATATTAATTTATTCTTCATTATTGCATCTAATTACTACTTCACCTAGTTATTAGTGTTTTGGAGAAAGAAATTTTTCAATGGAAAACATTAATACATAATGTAATATGCACATTCCTAAGAAAACAGCAAAGATATTATTTATTTATTTTTTAAATAATAATTATATTATTTTTCGGCCCCTCCAAAAATAACTTTCAAGTTCCGCCACTGGTTATAGGGATTTGATTATGAAGGCTGCATGCTGGAATGCAGAGTCAGATTTGTAAACCAGATAATTAGAAAGACTGCTAAAGGTGAAACTAGCTCTTGATTAATGTTCGCACAAAGTGAATTCCATATATATATATATATATATATATATATAAGGACTCTATCTGGCATTTGTTTATATTGTTGATTCTTGATGTGCTGATTAATGTCATCTCTTATCCGTTTCTAGTATTCCCTCCTTATAACATTGATGAATAAGGGACTATATATAGTATACAGTTATTTATGTTCTTTGACCAAAGTCATTTCACGTTTAATTTTTCCTGCTGATAGTCTGCTACTGATAATTATATGTGCAGCTGACTGTAATTAATTGATTGTCTGATATGTTTTGCATTGATGAAGAACCCTGCTGATCTAGCGAAGTATCAAGCAAATTGCAAGGTGGCTCCTATAAATCTATAATTGCTAAGATGATGAGAAAATTTGGTTGACCAAAGTGAAAGTTTCCGAGTTGTCATGAACTCATGATGTTTTTGGAGATGAATGGTGTTTTGACGTGGTGCCATACATGATGGTTTCATGTGCAGTAGCTTGATGAAATTGTTGCAACTGATCATTTACTCTTTAAGTTTACTTCAACTCTCAGTTTATCCATGTCTTTGTAGTGCGCTCATATTTTCGCTGTTGGCATGTTCGGTGTGACAGTCATGTCATGATTTTAGTGACCTTGGTTCATTATAAGCTTTGCTTTAGCTGGGCAAGATCCCAGAAAATTTAGAACTGTAATATTAATAGACAAGGTTATTATTTCAAGATAATTTGCAAAGCATCGTTGATTTTTCTCCAAAATTAGAAATGTCATACTTGACAATGTTATTATTTTGGTGTCCTTTCGTTGGTTTCACTGTCATGGTTAGAGATTGTCCAAGTTGCAGCTCCAATATATCTCTTTTTTCTTGTATGTACTGTAGGCAATGAGGAGTGCTGCAACATCTCTTTCAAAGCTAGCAGATACAGGTCGTCAAGAACGCCCTAGTACTATGGCTGCCATTAGGCTCTTAGGAATGGAAATAAGTGATCTCACACTGGAACTGAATGATCTAAGGTGATAATTTTATCTTACTTTCTGATTATATATGTTGTACAATGGTTAATTGATCGGCCATTCAACCTTTTCGCATTAATTATAGCCCTCTTTATCATGCAAGTCATCCTCTTCCTATGGAGCGCTCACCCAACAATTTATAGTTTTATAAGATGGATGACTTTACTTGTTCATGCTTTCATTATGCAATGAGATCTGTAAGGGGAAGACCATTGAGTCTAATCTTTTTTTCTTTTTCCTTTTTCTTCTTGTCTTCTAAAGTATTTATAATAAATGGTAATCTATTGTAATTCTCCCACAGATATACTACATCAGGTTTTACATGAGGAATTACTTCCAAAGGCAATTGGTCATCAGTTATATATGTCAAAACTTTCTAACTCCCAGTCCCATAGGCTTACCATCAACAAGTATTCTGCTCTTGAAACCGCTGGGAAGCTTCCATGGGTAATACCCTTTCTTGTAAACTTAATATATAAACAAAATTGATCACATAGTGCAGTCAAGTAATTGTTAGTTTCTAGATTGCTTCATGACCTTCTCTGTTGTATTAGCATCCATTTTAATAAATTGATAAGTTTTTGGAATTGATAATCTTTTGGTTGGGAGTTGGAACTTGTGAGTGATTAGGTTTTTTTTAATCTCTTATAAAATTGTAGTCTAAGTAGTCATGGATAGGTGCCAACTTTTTTTGGACTTCTGCAGAAACTGCCCTGCAGCACAGCTCTCTTTGGTATTTGTTTTACCCTACTTAATGATCTTCAAATGTACTAAAATTTTGACATGTTTCTGTTTTGTGAGTTAACAAAGGATCTGGAAAGTTTCATCTTATTCCAAAGCAAAGTGAATTTTCGGTGATTCTTCCAAATTTGGTATGCATTTGGGAAAGTTCCAGCATTTTTAATGTATCCTCTGATTTTCTGTTGAGATTTGAACTCCTAATTGAATCATTTATCTTCTGATTTTTATGTATATTGAATTATGCATTTCAAATGGTTGTTTCAAAACTGATTTCATGTCAATTGGACTTGCAATGAATTTTTGGTGAATTTTCTAAGTTGACCATGCTGCTGAGATTTTTTTTTATATGACTCATGCAGTTCAGTCAGATTATGTTCATCTTTTTCCTTACTGTCCTAAATCCGAATTCCATGAAAATTCAGTATGTTCTACCTTAACATGTTTAATATGAGTCTGCAAAAGTTCAAGTTCATGGCTGTACAAATGGACTTTAATAAATTCCCAAAGCTAAGTTGTTCATGCCTTAACATTCTAGTTCACTTATGTCTCCCTTTTGATGTGTGATGCAGATTGCTTTGACTCTTTCGTGTCGATTTTACTGGGAGAGGAGAGCTTGCAGATCGCCATGTCAATTCCATATATATATATATATATATATATATATGGTAGATTGCTTTGGAGTAATATTACTCTATAATTATTTGTTTTTGGGTTAGAAGTAGTCTAGTTTTGCTTGGTGTTCTCTTAAATTATGATCTGAATTGGTTTCAAGCCTTTTGACTTTGATGATATAACAAGCCTTTTGTATTGTTCCAAAATGAATGATGTCCATATGGTTAACAATCAACACAAGATTACAACATGTGTTGTCTCAACATGAAAATGAACAACTAAATTGTACCAAAATCTGTTGTTTCTTGTTATATCAAACAACAGAAGTAACAAGTTATTTATATTTCAAATGTGCTTCAAACAACAGAAGAGTGAGTTTCTAACCTCAATCAAACTACACAACTACATGATTACATATAGTTATATTGTCTATCAGACAACATAAATACTTAAAACTATGGTTGGAATACAATACAAATTAACGACATAAAAATAAAGTCTTAAAACTATTTAGACGACAGATGAGTTATAATTTACCTAATTTTAAGTGAATTTCAAACAACAATCAAATGTCTTTGAAAATGCATTCAGACAACAGATTGTTAAACAAGCCTTTATTTTGGTAACTTCAGACAACATATAAATGTGTTCTTATTACATGTCAGACAACAGCAGTTTTATTAAAATTGTAGTTTGTAGTTCATTTGAACAACATTAATCTGTCATTGTATGTGATTATTAACGACAGAAAGTCCCAAATCCTTCAGTGTTGGGTTGTTCAGACGATAGAGCCTTGTGAAACTTCTGTTGTCTGAGTGAGAAGAGACGACAGAGGATATCTGTTGTCTGATGCCGTAAGAGACGGCAGCTGGATGGACAACATATAATTTACATATCAGACGACAGATCTCATCTGTCGTCTGAAGGCTTTATTGGCATAGTGTGACTTTATCAAGTGGAGAACCTCAAGTTCTGCATCACATATAAATCTGTAGTCATAAAGAGGAGGGACTTTAGGCCCTCATATAATTAGAGATCCAAGAAACTTGAGGTTTCAATTTTTCAATTTATAACAACTCTTAAGGAACATCAGGTTCCTAGATAATCGGATTCAGAAACATTTAGTTTCAATAAAAACTCAAGAGGTTACAATAAATCTGAGGAATAACACAATAGTGCTTTTAAGTTGCTTATTGTAAGCAAAAGACGTCAGGTATGTTAGATGAATCTCAATCACTCAATGTTCTTATTAGTCAATGCAATTTAATTTGACTAGTGCCATTTTGAAAATGGCTTGATAAAGACTCATATAGTGTGCAATAGACACACGCCCAATTTGTAATTTCCTCATATGTGTGGATGTTAGGACAATATTTACATTGACTCCTGATTTCTCTCTTGCCATGATCCACTTTTGGTGGCATTTCATGGTGTAGCCATGTCAATCGGATTTCTTGCTATACAATGAGATCCATGAGACAGAGAGGTTATACATCTCTGGTAATATTGGAGGTATAGGATGCAAGAGACAATAATATGTGCTCTTCTGGAGCCATCAATCAGATATGTAAGATCTGAGATGATTGTTATATTATCTTCATGACCATAACTTAGAAATGAGGGACTTTATATTGTCATCTAGTGAGTATGATCATTGAGGAACTTCAAGTCCTCATGTAATTAAGGATCAAGGAACTACAGGTTCTGATCTCTTTTAATTACAAAATCCACGATCACAAATTTGGGGTCTACTCATACTCATTCATCATAAACCAACGGTTAAATATCTGCTTACTTTTAAATTGGTGTCAAAATAATCCCCTCAAAGCTTTAGGTTTGAGGTTAACCCAGATTAAAACTTTATGATAAATTGTCTATATATTCACTCAAAACTTATGGCTCAAGTCTGCACAATTAGAACTTCAGGTTCTAAGGTGGAATGCTTTAAGCAAGCATAAAGAAGAATGTATCAATCGACATATGAAAATTTACTCGAAACTTCTAGTTCAAGTTGACATAAAGTCAAATAAACTACGAATGAATTATATGTGTAATCAAATAAATTTGGTGCTTGAAACTTCAGGCTCGAGGTGACTATAGTGAAGCTTCAAGTTCACTTTTAACTAATTTATATTTTTTAATCAAAGATTTGGGTTTGAGTTTTACTGTTAGAACTTCAGCTTCTACTATGAAATTTTGAACTTCTGGTTCAAAAATATTACATTCGAAATTCATATGTTCGAGGTATAGGACTGCTGGTCCGTATGAGTAACAAAAAAAATTAATTTAAAAGATAAGTACTATAATGAAAGTACATAATAAAATAGAAAAATTGCAAGGAGGAAAAATAAATAGATAAACTATGCAATAAAATTAACTGTGGAAACTTCTGGTTCCATTAATGAAGAAATTACACAGAACTTCTGGTCTGCTTAACTTCTCAAAATGATAATCTTTTTTCTCTCTCGTCTAATCACACAAGAACATAATTTTATCTTGTGGAGAACGTAGCTTCTAGCTTTAGCAAGCGTTCAAAATTGAACTTCAAATTCATATTGTCTTGCAGAGGAAGGAACCCCAATACCCAAACATTTTAAGGAACTTCCGGCCCTCTTATAATTATTGAGGATCAAAAATATGTGAGTTCATATACTCGATTATATAACTCTGAGGATCTTCTGGCCCTCGTAATTGTATAAATTTGAGAGACTTCATGTTACAATTTTCCAATTTACATTTCATGATCCTAGAGGAACTTCAGGTTCCTATATAATTAGGGATTAGAATATGTGGTTTCGATCATTGTATAACTCTGAGGAACTTCTGGCCCTCGTTAAGCTTTGAGAAAATTTTAATTACATAACCTTTGAAAAATTTCAATAAGATCAAGAACATGATTTCGATCCATATTCAAAGGTTCAAAGCCTTAACCAATAGGGAATTGTGTTAGCCTTTCTTTGCTCGGCTCATATGGAAGCATGTATCTGCAAACTATAGTATATACATAATCAATTGTATATATTGATCGATTTCTTATGTCGACGATAAAGTCTAACATAACATCTTTAGCAAAAAATAGCCATAAAGATTAATCATATAACAATAAACCAACGGTGTGCCATTAAGGAAGAATAGAAAAAGGGACAGAAGAAACCTTATCAACCAAGGTAACCTTCCTTCACATAACCCCTGTGCTTTATACATATCTATGTAATTATAAAAAGAACAAACGTATTCGATCATCTGATTCAATCATATGAACAAACATATTCATGCATGATTTTAAAAAGAAATTGGAATTCAATAGAATCAAAGGCATGCTATTTCAATTATCTAGACATGCATAGTGTGTTATGTAGATATATATAGATCATTAAATAGAATCAAATACATGTACAGTAACTATGATAACTCAAGAATATGCGTACAGAGGATTGAATCATGCATCATAAAATAATTGAGGGATTTACGGAATTATGCCATTAAATCTATAGATACTTGATCGCCGATCACCACATCGCACAATTGAGGGATAATGGATGCAATTAGGTCATCCAATTTTGTGCATATCCTCGTGGGTGGTTTGGATAATTGAAATATAACAACCAATGAACCATGAAATGCAAATCAAACATATATATAAGTTATTGATCAAGAGCATCGATGAAAAGAAAAAAAAAAAATTGCTCAACGGAGCGTGCTGATAACATGTTATAAAGTAGAGAGAGAAGATGAAGAGAGAAAAGTTGGGAGGAAGTAGAAGTATATCATTCAGTCTCATTAGCCTCCTTTATATAGAGATCGGGTTTACATCAAAGTACATAACTAAGGAGTATTTACATGGACATCCACATGGATAATAATATTTACAACAATATATTAATTATTTTGTTTTGTATTGTAATTGAGACCGAGGTCAAATTATGAAAAATTAATAATAAAAATTTAAATTATAAAGTACAAATAACAATAAATTAAATCATGAATAATTCAATAATGAAATTACTAACTTAAAACTTTAGTATCAACTAGTAAATAAAAGGGAATTGAAGAACTTGAAGTTGAAACTAGCGCTTCTAATCATTCTCTTTCATTTTAGAGACCAGCAAAATTGGAGTAGTCAATCCTCTAAATATTTATGTGCTCCATGAGACTCGCACCTACTCCCATTTTGAGCTTGTAGAGATCCCGCTTTAGATTCATTAGTTTCATCTGCAATCCTTTCCCAAGATAAGCATCTGTATTTTCTCCTAAAGCTCAGGTGCTGAATCTACATCATTGATAATATTGTCAGCAAAATAAAGCCTAATTGTGCTAATACATTTGGACTCCAACTTGTCCCAATCTTCATTTGACATCTTCTCCGGCTTTGCATCATTTCCCTTCAATGGTTTTGTAAGACCTTGTTGAACTGGAATGTCCTTCACCCTCCTTTGCATAGAGTGAAATTTCCCTTTCCATCAAACTGCTCAAACTTGAAATGTGAGGCGCTAGAACTTGCCATGAAGAACAACCCACGACCAAAGCTCTGATACCACTTGTTAGAAAATTAATCCCCCGCCACACAATGGTTTTGCAAGACCTTATTGAACTAGGATGTCCTTCACCCTCTGCATAGAGTTCCATCAAACTGCTTGTAGATACCTCTCACTATACATGGATAGTTTGCTACCTCACCAAGCATAAACAACACCCTCATGGGATCCAACCGCTACTTGCATCTTGTAGCCCTATGTTCAAGCTACGCCACGTTATCCGAAAGTGGCAAATACGTCGCCGGGAAGCCACCTTTTCGGCCTTGCAAAGTTGCCTTCACAAACATGCTTTCTAGACTAGAATAGTGATTTCTACATCCCACATCTAAGAAAATGTAAAGGAGATGACTTCCTTCACCTATAAAAGGAACTCTCCTCCCACTTAGAAGATCACTCCATTATACACTCATGTAATCCACTTGGGCCACAAGTCCCAAACACATATAGTACAATATTCAAGTGGACGTAGTCTCCTGCTAAGGCGGAGACGAACCACTATACTTCTCGTGTGTGTGTGTGTGTGTGTCTCTCTCTCTCTCTAAAGCTAACTAGAGACCCCGCGGACTCTAACGTTAACAGGAAGCCACCTTTCCGGCATTGCAAAGTTGTCTTCACAAACATGCTTTTTAGACTAGAATAGTAATTTCTACATCCCACATCTAAGAAAATGTAAAGGAGATGGCTTCCTTCACCTATAAAAGGAACTCTCCTCCCACTTAGAAGATCACTCCATTACACACTCATGTAATTCACTTGGGCTGCAAGGCCCAAACACACATAGTACAATATTCAAGTGGATGTAGTCTTCCGCTAAGGTGGAGACGAACCACTATACTTCTCGTGTGTGTGTGTCTCTCTCTCTCTCTCTAAAGCTAACTAGAGACCCCCGCAGACTCTAACGTTAACAGGAAGCCACCTTTCCGGCCTTGCAAAGTTGCCTTCACAAACATGCTTTCTAGACTAGAATAGTGATTTCTACATCCCACATCTAAGAAAATGTAAAGGAGATGGCTTCCTTCACTTATAAAAGGAACTCTCCTCCCACTTAGAAGATCACTCCATTACACACTCATGTAGTCCACTTGGGCCGCAAGGCCCAAACACACATAGTACAATATTCAAGTAGACGTAGTCTCCCGCTAAGGCGGAGACGAACCACTATAATTCTCATGTGTCTCTTTCTCTCTCTCTCTCTCTCTCTAAAGCTAACTAGAGACCACGCAGACTCTAACGTTAACATTGGCGCTAGAAGGACTCAGCCTTCCTTGCCTTGTATTGTAAATCAAGCCTTACATCCGCCGTAACCCATCCTAGCGGTAAAACAAAAACCAAACAATTCTTGCATCAAGTGCAACTTGGGCTCAGTGCTCGCAAAAATCCAAATCAAGGTTGGTCAACACCTGGTCAACGCTGATAGGAGTGGTCAACTCCCACTCAAAAAAAAAAAAAAATTATGGTGCCAATTCTCTCTGGACACCCAGAGATCTCCTTTGGCCACCCTCCTTCTTCGTTCCATCCTCTGCCAGCAAGGCTCTTCCGCTAGCAATTCCCAGCGATCATCTCCCGCTACTGCGACTCGTAGGCCTGTGCCCCAGCGGTCTTCTCCCGCTCACCGCCAGGCACTTTGAGGCTCTGCTGCTCCGCCGGTCCGGATAGCGGCCCCTCTACTGCAAACCGCTAGACAACAATGCCTCCGCAAGGCTCACGGTCATGGCCGTCTCCACCGCTAGCAAACAACATCACCGTCTTCATAGGACTATGCACCGCTGAACTACCATTGAGCAAATTGCAGTCTGGTGCAAATCTCCACCGACTCTCCGTTCCGCCAACTGGCAGTCAACGCCATCACATCATGGCTGGGCACGAACGCCAAACAACCTACCGCCAGCGAGCTCTACCGTCAAGCACCAACAACTGATCAGAGACTCACAAAGCACTAGCCTTTATTTTTTAGTCCCGAACTACAGGCCTCGAATTTCTATGGCAGTAAAAGCCTCCGACATGGCCAAGCTTCTTAATTCTCAGCACCCCCTCTAGCCTATATCTGCCTAACAACCTCCGCTAGCCAGCTCCACCGAGCTCCAGGTTTTCCGTCTCCGCTGAGCTCCGAGTTCCCCGGCCTTCTTCCTCCATTGATGAGCTTCCTCCGTCGGACTTCTCAGCTGGGTGAGCTTCCTCCGCCAGTATTCTCCGCTGAAGAGCTTCCTCTGCCGGACTTCTCAGCTGGACAAGCTACCTCCGCCAACCCGCTAGCCCACTAGCCAAACTCCGACAAATCTGCAATATGCAATTGCAGTGGTCTTCTTTCTCCATCGATTCCATGTCGCTTGCAGCAGAGAGGCCAACAAGATAAGTCTTCTAAGTCTTTTATTATTTGGTATGCACGACACGTGTCTACCACTTACTCATGATCAGAGTAAAAGTCAACAGAAGCACGGCTAAACTGCAATGTCATGTGTATTCTTGTCTGCTATGCACACATGTAGCACCAGTATGATCATTCGCTACACTGACAACACAACCTATATACATTGTTAATTGGTTGTGATGCCCAACAAAGTTTAAGACGATTCATGGGACGCATTCACACATGAAATCCAACTATTCCTATCGAGCATTCAACCGCAACTACGAGTTGACGTGCATTATCGGAACACTTAATCAGCCAAAGCAATGGAGCGTCATGCGTGGACAACTCCAACATGATTTGGGTACTTATATCAATTCAAATTCCAACTTGCTCTAAATCGGCATAAGATAAGCAACGATATCTTATCTCTTACGCTCTTACAATTAGAGCCTTTTCCATGGCTATACATGTCTCCATGACCGCCTACAAAATGTTATTAGCAACTTTACTACAAGTACATGTTATACACATATGCCATGCTTCTATTTTAATTGCAATTCAATTAAATAAACATGTGACATTCATCTAGAAGCTTGTGACACTTATGACTTAATTAAACATGCTCAGATAAACGACTCGTTAGGGTTGCGATTGGCTTGCGTATCGAGTATGGCCACAACTTGCGCTTGGGCTATGCCTCGCATCGCATGCTTGCACAACGCCTACACACTCAACTACACCCAACTTGCTCAACTACACGCAACTTGCTCGATCATGTCCAACATGTTTACTTAAGCCCCAAGTTCACAAATGCTTCATACTATGTCACCGGGACTACTCCTACAATCTTCTTTGGACACCCATTACACTTGCCACTATCTATTGTGCGTGTTATATGGCCATAAGATCCACATATACAAATACCAATATTTTACATATTCATACACATTAATGGAATATTGAATTCTTCTACCATTTGTCGCTTGCAACAAATCGAATTCTTTTCGCATTCCATTAATACGAACGGTAACTAATACAACAAGCATTCTACATATGCGCGTTTTTTGTCTAATTGTGTAGGTTAAAAGAGCCCCTTCTTGCTTACGGAGTTCGGGGACTTTTAGGGGCTAGGTGCCTCTCGGACATTGTTTATGCTTGATGACTTCATGATTATAACTCCCCAACCAAGAAGGTCCTCTTACTCGGGGACTTGTAGATACCTCTTACTATACATGGATAGTTTGCTACCTCACCAAGCATAAACAACACCCTCATGGGATCCAACCGCTACTTGCATGTTGTAGCCCTATGTTCAAGCTATGCCACGGTATCCTGAACTGGCAAATACGTCGCCGGAAAGCCACCTTTCCGGCCTTGCAAAGTTGCCTCCACAAACATGCTTTCTAGACTAGAATAGTGATTTCTACATCCCACATCTAAGAAAATGTAAAGGATATGGCTTCCTTCACCTATAAAAGGAACTCTCCTCCCACTTAGAAGATCACTCCATTACACACTCATGTAATCCACTTGGGCCACAAGGCCCAAACACACATAGTACAATATTCAAGTGGACGTAGTCTCCCGCTAAGGCGGAGACGAACCACTATACTTCTCGTGTGTGTGTCTCTCTCTCTCTCTAAAGCTAACAAGAGACCCCCGCGGACTCTAACGTTAACACTGCTCAACCTTGAAATGTGAGGCGATAGAACTTGCCATGAAGAACAATCCACGACTAAAGCTCTGATACCACTTGTTAGGAAATTAATCTCCCGCCACACAAGTAATAGAAGTAGAGATCAAAAGAGAAATAAGAAAGCCAACAAAGATTTAATGAGGTTTGGCCAATATCCTTGCCTATGTCCTCGGAGAGTTTCTCCTTCACTAATTAGAAAATTACACAAGACAAGATTACACCACTCAAGTTTATGCCGAAGGAAAACCTTTTGTATCTAATTGGATACCTCTTGTACACTCTCTCTCAACCTAGAAGATCGATCACTCTTACCCAAGGGCTATACACACTCTTGAACACAACTCCCCCTGCTTCTATACACAAAGACCCTAGGAATTGCTGCCTATTTCTAGTGATCGTTCTTTCCTCCAAATGGTTGATGGATACATCCTTTTATATATAGTCAATGATGGAAGACTCTAGATCCCTTGATCAATGTGCTTACGTGCACCAGCATCTGATCACATGCTTCCTTCATGAACTTTCCATATTCATGAGCCTTCCAAGAAACCTTTTGTCTAGGAATGTGTAGGCAATGCATATTAATCATACCGTGAATGGTTTCGTTATGTCTAAATTCAATGCATACTAGCCATATTGTGAGAAATATCGTGGATGGCTTGAGGGCGAAGGGTGGCACTGACTTCCTTGGGTTCAATCATCATAACCTCAGGAGGTTAGCTATACTAGTCGGACGGTGCTTTGATTCTAATGACGACTCACTTTCGTGTGTGTAGTTAGCTAGATATTAGTAAATAGCTAGTGGACGCTCTCGTTGCACTTACCTGGGAAGAATTATTTGAGGTAAGGTCATGTAGTGGGTCTACGAGACTGGTCATCAGGTATTTCTTAGTGCTCGCTTACATTTGAAAATTCATGCATCGGTTTTCACGTAGAAAAATATTTCATAAATTTGTCGTTCTTTGAAACATTTGGTTTGATTATGTTTTCATACTGAGCAGCCCAAAAGTTTATTTAATTGTCGACTTTCAAATCTAGCCTAGGTAGAGTCCCCACTAAGCAGCGAGGATGAAATCTCACTTCCTACAACAGTGTGGATGCATGTATTGTGCACTGGTAATGGGATAGTAGCGGACGGAGCTGGATGTGCTGAAGCAAGTTCGATAAAACTTTTTTACAAAATTCAAGTTCTGGGCTTTATCCCGAACTCTATTTCTTGAACTCTGTTTTTCGGAACTTGTTGGAACTTGGAAGTTAGTCTTGTGTCGAACTTTGCTAAATTCTTATTTCTTAAAGTTTGTTATTTCCTCGAGCGATCATTCATATCAAGTTCTGGACGAATAAATTGACTTTATTAACTCAAAGATTTTCACCTCAAAATATTTTTAAGTTTCTGCTGTGCTTTGACGAAAAGTTTATTAAACAAAATGTCTTGCAGTTCTCTAGAATGTAAATTGAGCATTCAGTTTATATCTTAGAGACTCATGTCATTGTGACATGCTAAGATTGGTGAGGTGCAGCTTGAGGTGTTACAACTATGAACATAAATCTCTTTATGAAATAATTGCCGGTTGAAAATTGGTTTAATGTTTCAAAACAAATTGGTAATGCATGACAACCAATTTTTTATAATGGGCACCTCAGTTGGTTATTCAAGTGAAGGTTTTGTGATGTAATTTTGTCATTTCAATGTCAAATTGTTGAGTGGCAAATTTGTAGTTTTTCAATAGGATTAATTTCAGTTTACCCCCCTGAGGTTAGGGGTCGTCATCATGTTAGTCCGCGGTTTCAATTTAATCAGTAATACCCTTGTACTCTCCAAATTCATCAGCCGTGGTCCAATTTCTACTATTCCGTCCAATTTGACCGTTAAGTCTGACTTTTGAGGGCTAAAATGGTCATTTAAAGACAAAAAAAAAAAAAAAAAAAAAAAAAAACAAAAAAAAACAAATTTTGGTTTTTTTTCTGTTTTTTTTTTCCATTTTTTTTTTCTTGTTTTTTTTTTTCTTTTTCTTAGCTTATTATTATTTTTTTTTGTCTTAACTTATACATCACAAGTTATAATAGGTTTTAAAAACAAAAAAAAACTCTAGGTGGTCAAAAGCCGCTCGCGGCTACGATATTTGTGATATATCTCCGATAAAGCAAAGAATTTTAGGATATATTTGTAAAATATAGGGTTTATAAGTGAAGAATTTTAGGATATATCCCCAATAAAGTGAAGAAATATCTATAAATATGATTAAAAAAATAAATACATATATTTCTTCACTTTATTGGGGATATATCCTAAAAATCTTCACTTCATTGTGGATATATCTCCGATAAAGCGAAATTTTTATAGTTTAAACCTATTATAGGGTTTAAACCTATTTTATTTTTAAACCTATTATATTAACTATTATATTTTAAAAGGGAAATGATGGAAAATGTCACATTAGAGTGTGAAATGATAAAAAGATCACCTAGTTTTCTCACTTGATAAAAAGGTTCTATTATAAATTGTTAGT
>JANPXK010000488.1:0-36852 GCA_024704745.1 Rosa lucieae
GCGGCTACCGCTAATGCCGGGACCTTAATAAGGAACTGGCTGAGCTGGCTTTCAGGAGGGGCTTAAGACGCGAGAATTTCTCTACGGGATCAACCATAATCCTCCAGCTAACTACGACGAGCTGATGGCCACTGCCATCAGACACGCCCAGCCAAATTCGAAATGTACGGGGACACCCCCAGACCAGAGCTAAGATTTTCCACATGGCCTCGACGGTCAGGGATGAGCCACGAAAGAGGGAGTGGGTCCATAGTCATGACAGGTCACCCATACCTCGAACAAAAGAAGCAAAGAGTCCTCGTCCAAGTCTAACAGCTACGGGACCACTCACCCTCACCGGAGCCGAGGGTACAGTAGGCCCCGCGGACACCACCACCACCCCGGTATGAGGTGTTCACAATCCTCAACGCTTCATACGAGACTATTTGGAACAAAAACAAGGATGAGATACCGGGACCACCCGCAAGGAAGTTCCCGAAGAGTAAACTTACCCAGCAGGATACCGGAAAATTCTGCACTTATCATGAGGATGCCGGACACAATACCAATCTCTGCGTTGCTTTAAAAAATACAATCGAGTCCTTCATCCAGAGGGGCAAGCTTCAACGATACCTACCTGCTAAGGAGGTAAGAGCTGTAGACGTGTACGGCCAGATCTTCACGATCCACGGTGGGGGCCCGAAAGAGTTGCCTCCCCAGAGGAAGAAATGAAATTTTAGTTTCGGCCGTCTGGAAGTTTTCAACTTCCACAAGACCCCGCAGCAAGACGGTGGCACCGGATGGACATCGGTGACATTCCTGTAGGAGGAGGAAGCCGATCTGAAGATGCCCCATGATGATCCCTTCCTAATCACGCTCCAAATGGACCATTGTATAATGTCCCCGGTGCTCGTGGACACCGGGGCCTCAGTTAGCGTATTATTTCGCGATGCATACAAAGCTTTGAACGGAGCAAGAACCAAGCTGTCACAAGATAATGAGCCCCTCATTAGTTTTTCAGGAGATATCGTCCAACCACTCGGATCAGATTACCTTTCGATCACGGTAGGCGAAAGTCCGAACTGTTCAACCATCAAAACAGAGTTCATCATAGTGGACTGCGTCTCATCCTATAATGCTATCCTGGGTCGACCGGCACTCTGGCGTCTGAAAACCTTCATTGCAGGTCACATGCTGGTGATGAAAGTGCCAACCCTGATCGGTATTGTTACGATCCGGGGTGATCTGGCCGCTGTGAGGAAATGCTATTCTTTGACTGTATCTCGCGGTAGGGAAAGTCTGAGATGTTGCCCGTAGCTACTAACCATCTGACGAACAGGTATGAGGATCCCAGAAATGATACCGATTCCGACGAAGAACGGCCCGGTGCCGTAGAAGACATTGAAGATGTGGTGCTATCAGAGCAGTTCCCGGACAGGACTGTTAAGATTGGTACTAGGCTGTCTCCGGTTGTCAGGGAAGGGTTGATCTTGTTTCTCCTCTCTAACACATCTGCATTCGCCTGGTCATATGAGGACATGGCCTGGTATACCAACGGAGATAGCCACGCACAATCTTAATATTGTTCCTTACTCGACACAGGTAAGACAAAAACGAAGGGCCTTCACACACGATAAGTACCGGGCTATCCAGTTGAAGTAAAGAAGTTGATGGCCATCAACTTTGTCAGGGAAGTAACATACCCCCAGTGGTTAGCCAACGTGGTCATGGTACCAAAGAAATCTCCGGGATCATGGAGCATGTGTGTAGACTACACAAACCTCAACCAAGCGTGCCCTAAGGATAGCTTCCCGCTCCCGCGAATTGACCAATTAATCGACTCCACTGCTGGGTACCGGTTACTTAGTTTCATGGATGCGTTCAGTGGGTACAACCAAATTCGAATGAACCCGGTAGACGAGGAGCACACTGCCTTTACCACAGACAAAGGTCTCTATTGCTACCAGGTCATGCCTTTTGGGTTAAAGAATGCAGGTGCCACTTATCAGCGACTTGTCAACTCCATGTTTGAGGAAGTTATCGGTACTATCATGGAGGTATACGTGGACAATATGCTGTAAAAAGTTTAACTCCTGAGGATCACGTAACCAACTTATCAATCGTCTTCACCATCATATTGCGCAATGGTATGCAGCTTAACCCACAGAAGTGCATCTTCGGGGTCGAGGTAGGAAAGTTTCTCGGGTACATCATTAGCCACAAGGGAATTGAGGCCAATCCGGAGAAGGTGCAGGCTATATTAGACATGGTATCCCCAACCTACCGGAACGAGGTCCAATCTCTTACAGGCAAGGTGGCCGCCCTGTCAAGATTCATCTCCAGGCTGAGGACAAGTGTACTCCTTTCTTCAAATTGCTAAAAACCCAGCACGTCGAGGTAATAGCCTGGACAGCTGAGCACGAGGCTGCTTTTCTTGGCTTAAAGGCATACTTGTCAGAGGTACCTCTACTCTACAAACCTGTTCCAGGAGAAATGCTCAACATATATCTAGCGACATCTTCAACAGCTGTGAGCTCAGTTCTGATTAGGAAGGACTCCGATTGCGAGTACCCAGTGTACTATGTGGAAAAGGTTACACTGGTGCAGAATCCAGGTACCCGGACATTGAAAAAATGGAACTGGCCCTCCTGGTATCGACCCGGAAGCTTAGACATTACTTCCAAGCACACTCAATCACCGTTTTCACTAATCACCCATTGAGGCAGATTTTGCAGAAACCAGAGACATCGGGCAGGTTAATTAAATGGGCCATCGATCTGGGGGAGTTCGATATCCAGTACCAGCCCCGGACAGCTATTAAGGGCCAGGCAGTGACAGATTTTATTTCCGAGTCAATTCCCTCCCATAACCCACCCCTGGAATCACTGAACCACTAGCCCCAGATCCACCTCCGCCAAGCACTTGGCGATTATATGTTGATGGAGCGTCCAACAAGAAAACCAGTGGAGCTGTATCCTGCTAATTAGCCAGGACGATCAAGTCTACGAGTACGCCCTCAAATTTGCCTTCAAGGCATCCAACAATGCCGCAGAGTACGAGGCACTCATAGCAGGTCTGCAGATCGCCAGGGAACTAGGGTTGCAGCACCTTAGTATCTTCAGTGATTCTCAGTTAGTCGTAAACCAGGTCAGCGGTAACTTCGAGGCAAAGGAGCCCCACATGTCCTCTTACCAGGCCTTAGCCCGGGCATTAGTTCAGAGATTTACCTCCTACATTTTTACCCAAATACCTAGGGCAGAAAACGACAAGGCAGAACCCCTTGCTAAGCTTGCATCAACTTCTCCAAGTCCTACCTATGGGGCCACTAAGGTCAAATACTCGAAAGACCTAGCACTTCTAAAACGGTGTCAGAAATATTTACGGTGGATCACACAGCTTCATGGATGGACCCAATTTTGAAATACATGGTCGACAGCCTAGCACCAGACGATAAGGTCGAGGCCAGAAGACTACAGTTAAGGTCAGCTCGAGACACGATCATGAATGGCAAATTGTACAGAAGAGGCCACTGCTTTCCCAATCTGAAGTGTGTAACACCGGAGGAAGGTCACAAAATAATGAAGGACATACACGCTGGTGTATGCAGTAACCATGCCGGAGCCCGATCTCTTGCACATAAACTCTAAGGGCAGGATATTTCTGGCCAACCATGTCAGCCCTAGCCCAAACAATATCCAGTTCTTGCCACAAGTGCCAAATGTATGCAAATATCCCAAGGGCACCGCCCATTGCCCTCTCATCCTCCTTGCACCATGGCCGTTCTGTCAGTGGGGTTTGGACTTGATTGGTAAACTTCCCACAGTAGTGGGACAGTTCAAATATGCCATTGTCGCTGTGGACTACCAAAAAAGTGGGTAGAAGCAGAACCTTTCGTCGCCATCACCACGGAAAAGGTCAAAAACTTCCTATGGAAAAACATCTACTGCAGGTTTGGAGTCCCAGACACCATAGTCACGGACAATGGTACCCAGTTTGACAATGATGAGTTGAGGGCTTACATAGAGAACCTGGGCACCAAGATCCTCTATGCTTCCCCAGCTCACCCCCAGACCAACGGTCAGGTCGAGGCTGTCAACAAGATAATCAAGAAAATACTGAAAAAGAAGCTTGACGAAGCCAAGGGTCTTTGGGCTGCTAAACTCCCGGAGGTGTTGTGGGCTATCAGGACCACGGCAATGGAGGCCACTGGAGAGACCCCTTTCTGCATGGCTTTCAGATCAGAAGCGGTACTCCCTATTGAAACACAAATCCAGAGTCCCCGGATGGAATACTTCGATGTGGGTACCAACTTAGAAGGCCTACACCTCGATGCTGATTTACTCGAGGAACGAAGGGATATGGCACACATGCATAACTTGGCAAACAAGCGGAGGATAGCTCGTTATTACGATGCCAAGGTACAATCCCGGACACTGAAGTTGGGGGACTGGGTCATGAAGCAAGTCTACCCAGAGCCCCGAGGACTGGATCCATCCTGGACAGGCCCTTACGAGATCATTGAAGAGGTAGGCCCCACAACCTTTTTCATCCGGGACATGAACAGGGTCGTTTCCAGGCATCCATGGAATACCCAGCGCCTGCGGTACTATTACAAGTAGCTCCGGGAGCATCTTGTCCTAGCTTTTGCTTTTTGACCATTCAGCTATGGCAAGCTACCCATCGGGTACTCATTCTATTTTTAACCACCATGTGGTATTTGAATGGAAAAATGAATTATTCAGACCATTTCTAGCATTTTTTTTACCTACCCCGGACATAGCTATTGTCAGTTACTCTATTCCGGTAATAAGTGATACAAGCAAATGCTTAAGGTACGAAATCCTAGAAATTTTAATTCATTTCCAATTCCCATTCAAATTCAAAAAATTTCCATTCACAAAAAGCCTGGAATACCAGGCACAGGAATTAGACAATTGTTCAAAACGGATAATTTCTACACAAAAGAAATTTTTTTTTTTACTACTGCTCGCCACCGGTACTCTGGGATCCACCGGCACCAGACTTGACCGCCGCCTCCTGATCTTTCTTCTTTTTCTCAAGAAGACCCCGCCTGAATTTGGCTTCATCCAAGTACCCGGCCTCCACCCACTCCTTGAACTTCATGATGACAGCCTTATCTTGATCAGCAGTTAGCATTGCAATGAGCTCTTGGGAGGACTTGTACTCCTGCACGGCCTCGTGCTTCTCCACGGGAAGGCGATCCTCCAGGTAGTCTGCCTTCTCCTTCCATGACATGGCAGACTCTGCAGCTTTTTTTTCAAAGTCCCGAGCACTTTTCACCTCTTCTCGCGCCTCAGAGATTTCACCCTCAAGCTCCACGATTCGCTGCTTAGCCGCTTCCATCTCAACAATCATTGAGTCCCGCTCCTTGTCCAGCTTGGCCTTCTCGCCATGCAGATACTTCACCTGCCCGGAGAGATTGCTAACCTCCTCTTTCAGATGAGTATCTTCCTCGCTGGCATCAATTGCATACACATTGAAGAGTGCCTGCAAACACACAGATTAAAATATATATACAATAATAATCGGTTGCAAGGGTAAAGCAAAACCATACCCGCATCATGGATTCCCGGGCGAGACGGCGATTCTCTTTGGGTGTATTGTCCTTGGCCCGCACCCGGTCGAGGTCAATGTCCTTCAGGTCACTAAGCATGGACCGCACAAACTTTTCATCAGCAACCCCGTACTCACTCAACAGCTGCTTGATAGGCTTCTTGGGGATTACCGGAATGGCAGGAGACAACAAGCCAAGCGAAGGCGACCACTCTGGTCCCGGGTGATCTTTCTTCTGCCTCTTCGCACCGGATCCCTTAACATCCCGGCCGGTATATGTCACCTCCTGCTTATCACTTCGGTGCCGGTGCCTATGTGATATTTTCTTCTCACCTGGAAGCAATGCCTCATTGCTTCTAGTGGAGCGAGAAGAAATAGACACGTTGACCGGTACCTTTCCCATCCCGGTATCAGCTATCATGATGACGTCAGCAGCAGAAGGCTGTACGACTTGGGTCACGGGAGTGTCAGGATCAGGTTCCCCATATCCCGCATCAGTGATCTCTAGTAGGGTCTCTTCAATGGACCGACCCATACCCTTCGACCCTAGGTCGACATCAATGTGAAGGGCGTCTTCTCCCTGGCCCATCAGCATATCCATCAACTGATTATCATCCATTCTGTCCTCCTCTTTGCCTTTCCGGGGTTTCCTCTTCGGCGCTTTCACTGCAATCAGTTCCAAGGTTAGTCCAAGGTAAAAAGGACGAGTGACGTGCAAAAAAAAAAAAAAAATTTAAGCCTTACCGGGGAGCCATCCTAGCCCTAGCATATAAAGTATAGAATGCCGGATGAATCTATAAGAGCTCCTCTCTTTCTCTATCCAAACAGCATATACCCGGGCTATCCTCTTCCTTTCTACCTCGGATAAAGTATAGGCCTGTCCCCGATAGCTTGGAAGGTACCGGTCAGCTGCCACTTCTTATTTTTAATTTGCCACCGCCCCCCAGCTAGAAATACTTTATTCCTCCACCTTTTTCTCATCGAGGAAGGCATGTCGGTAACTAGTGATTCGTAATCCCTAGCGGCAAATGTCACCGTACCCGCACACGACAGCTTCCTTGAGTACAGGACCCTGTGTACCGCGCAGAATTCATTTACGGAAGGCCACCCTTGTTGGCACAAATCCCACATGGCCATCATACTGTATATTTGTCGAATAGCATTCGGGGTCAACTGCCCCGGTGACAGGTTCAGCATCCGCAACAGATACTGTAGGCACCGGGGCAGCGGTAGCGATAACCCTTGGTGGAACTGGTTCTCGTGCAGCGCCACCCACCCCGGGGCAGGATTCGCGGCCATCTCTCCATCCTTGAGAGGCCTAAGCTCCACCGCGTCCGGTATTCCCCACTTCAGTTGCATGGCGATGATCTCCTTCATCATCATACTTCTCCTGGGTTTGTCGCATACGGTCCCGTCCGCAAGTGTATACCTAGGCTTCGGTATGCCCTCGGGAATTGCCACCGTGACTACGGGGGCCTCCGCAGATCCACCCTCGCTCTCACCCTCATCGGACTCCTCACTACTCTCCGAGAACACCCCAGTCGAGGATCCGGTATTCTCTGCTAATTGATCTACTTGGGCTAAGTACCGATCGATATCCACTTCAGCTTGCCTGGCAGAGGACTGGTATGACGATCCCGTATCCCCACCCCTGGTTTCTGATTCCATCCTAACTACGATACCGGGGACCTCAAAACTCGTTATATCTGGAATCAGAAGCACAAGGGTTAGCCTAACCAGATCTAAGACCATTTTGAAGCGCAGATTAGTCCCCACTTCAAGCAAAACCCAGAAATTCCCAGAAATTCAAAACAAAACCGAGAGAATGGAACAAACCCAAAAATCTAAAACAAGAAGCAAAACCCACACTAGTATTGTTCGTGTTCTTTCTTTACGCAAACAACACAGAAGGGCAAACCCACAACAGAAAACATCCATGGCAGAAGCAGAAACGAGAGACCAGACAAAATCATACAAACAAGGTGAGAGATCTAACCTCTTCTTCAACAGGCAATCGATCGATCACTCCGCAAGCATGCACACTTCTCCCTTGGCTCTCCCTTTTCCCCGCTGCAAATCTTCAAGGTTTTCTAAGTTTTTTCGCGAAGGTGAAGGGAAACAATCAGTTTCCCTCTTAAATTCAATCTCCAAAGCATCAGAGCCGTTGAAACCGAAAAGCCCTCAACCACAGGATCGCTACACGTGTCCCACGCCTCTCCTCATTTCTCGAGATTGGCAGATGAGAGGACGGGCATTTATTGCACAACCCAGTCTGCCCCACGTGGCTGACATGCACCGCTTACCCCATCGGGTATCAGAGCCAAGTTCTCTCTTTACCCCATTGGGTATCGGAGGCTCAAATTCTCTACCCCATCGGGTATCAGAGCCAAGTTCTCTCTTTACCCCATTATGTATCGGAGGCTCAAATTCTCTACCCCATCGGGTATCAGAGCCAAGTTCTCTCTCTACCCCATTGAGTACCGGAGGCTCAAAATTCTCTACCCATTCGGGTATCAGAGCCAAGTTCTCTCTCTACCCCATTGGGTACCGGAGGCTCAAATTCTCTACCCCATGGGTATCAGAGCCAAGTCCTCTCTTTACTCCATTGGGTACCGGAGGCTCAAATTCTCTACCCCATCGGGTATCAGAGCCAAGTTCTCTCTCTACACCATTGGGTACCGGAGGCTCAAAATTTTGTACCCCATCGGGTATCAGAGCCAAGTTCTCTCTTTACCCCATTGGGTACCGGAGGCTCAAAATTCTCTACCCCATCGGGTATCAGAGCCAAGTTCTCTCTCTACCCCATTGGGTACCAGAGGCTCAAAATTCTCTACCCCATCGGGTATCAGAGCCAAGTTCTCTCTCTACCCCATTGGGTACCGGAGGCTCAAATTCTTTACCCCATCGGGTACCAGAGCCAAGTCCTCTCTTTACCCCATTGGGTACCGGAGGCTCAAATTCTCTACCCCATCAGGTATCAGAGCCAAGTTCTCTCTCTACCCCATTGGGTACCGGAGGCTTAAAATTCTCTACCCCATCGGGTATCAGAGCCAAGTTCTCTCTCTAACCCATTAGGTACCGGAGGCTCAAATTCTCTACCCCATCGGGTATCAGAGCCAAGTCCTCTCTTTACCCCATTGGGTACGGGAGGCTCAAATTTTCTACTCCATCGGGTATCAGAGCCAAGTCCTCTCTCCACCCCATCTGGTACCTGAGACTCAACCCTCATCCTATCCCAGCGCGTAGATTACCTACCTACAGCGTAACCCGCTCAAGATTTCTCTTATACGGGAACTTGGGTGACTCCCTATAGGCACACTAGTGCCAAAACTTGAGACAAAATAATAATAAGTCCCCACCCAAGAAACATCTTTAACGGGAACTTGGGGGACTTGTACATACTGGGGAAGTCTCAACTAAGTTTGGCACTATCGGCTGGGCCCCATCGGTACTCCCAGGTACTATGCCATGGGCCGGGTTCACGACCCACCATGGCGGGGCTCATATGGGATGCCACCCCGGGCACCCAAGGTCCGGGGCAAGGCCAGCACAACCCATCTATTTACACAACAAGAGGGCTGATATGGCATCAGAAGAACAACCTGTGTCCCACATCGAAGATAGGGGAGACTCCTTTCCCATGCTCGAGTATAAAAACATTAACACAACCACCTTTTACGGGTAATAACTCATTTGTCCACTATTTACTTGATACACATCTATTAGTTTCTCACTCAGGCATCGGAGAGGTGTAAACCGTCCGGTACGGTTTACCCCTCTAACGTTGTGTTCTTGATACAGGATTTAGGAGTTGGATCGGTAACCCAGACGGTATAGCATTCTGTGTGAGGTACCCGGAGAAAGCCACCAGAAACAGTAGTAATGAATTGAAGCTGAATAACGTTGTTTGGGTATTATTTACAGTGGCTCAGTCTCTGGTGGCACAGAAGAATGTTGCTCTGATGCTCACTGAAAATTCAGCAAATAATACAAATCGGATGTTGATAATATATTTAAGAAAGACAGTTCTCAACAATTTTTCATTTTTTTATTTTAGACTATGTACATAAGCTTTGTTAATTCATTTTGGCATTAATATCACCTCAGATTTTCTACATCAATTTCAGTAGGAAGAAAAAAGAAAAAAAATTCTTGCCTGCAATACATGGACATTACTCACAACCG
The DNA here is from genome assembly GCA_024704745.1 of Rosa lucieae. NCBI lineage: Eukaryota > Viridiplantae > Streptophyta > Magnoliopsida > Rosales > Rosaceae > Rosa > Rosa lucieae. The sequence continues at coordinate 9,739 of JANPXK010000488.1, forward strand.
CTACTACTACATCTCATATCAACCATTTTACCTTGCGGGCACTAACATCTAGAGAAACCTCAAGCAACATAAAATATTTTCACTCAATCCTGTATTACCATTTTAACATGTCAACCAAATCGATTCGGCTTTCAGTTTCAACATGAATGGATATGAACAACAAATCCCGCAGCATAGCGCGGGCAAAAATTGCTAGTCTCTTCCTATTTGTTGGTGGATTCAGGTTTTGATTCAAGTCTCAAGGTTTTAACTTTTTGCTATTTCATAACTAATGAATCGCTTCGAAACCATACAAAACTTGAACTAGTCGTGAAATCTCACTAAGACAGAAACATGTAAGACAAGGATTCAGCAAATGCGAAATACTGGATTGATGATAGTATGATACTAGTATATGTTTATCTAGTAGCATAAAGTTGTAACCTTCAATAGTTCAATTTTGATTTTAAAAAAAAAAAAAAACAGAATTTGGTTATGGAATTTCACTAGCAGAAACAAATAAGACAAGGATATGACATATATGGAATATGAAATCTACTGGGTATTGCTACTCGATGCTTCTACTTTTTCTGAGTCTGCCCTTTTCCACACTCCATTCTCATCACATTGGTCGAAACTAAGTTCGGGACATTTGAATATCTCCAAGTAACTCAAGTTCGGAAACAAGCCTTGCAGTTCTCCCCAATCCATCTGCAGTTCATCCAACAACTTCAGATGCACCATTTGGACAGTCGTCCATTGACACTCCGTGCCGCTGTGACAAAAATTTGATAAGCTTCCTCCTTTGATATAGAGCTTCTTTAGGTTCTGAAGTAGATTTGGCTTCAACCAATTTGGCATATTAGATTGAGGGAAGTAATGGAGGTCAAGTTTCTCCAAAAGAACAGTGAATGGAGAATCTGGAGTAACTGATGGAGCCGTTGAAAGCAGTTTTGTTACTTTTTTCATCCTGTTCAGCTTCTTGGTGACTGTCCTCTGCATCTTCTTGGTGACTGTCCTCTGGAGAGTTTGAGTTGCAGTCTTGCCATATATTTGTGACCATGATATGGATAGTGACCGGAGCTTTTTGAACTTCGCCAAAGAAAAAAGCTCTCTTTCAACTGTTTCAGCTTGCTCTCTGTCTATGTGGATACTCAGCTTTCTTAGATTTTCCAATTTTGACAAGTCATCTAGCTTACAGTCGTGGCCTCCAGACCTTGACTTACTAATCACAAACCCTTTAAGGACTTGAAGTTGTGAGAGTGAAGCAAGTCCCTTGGGCATGCAACTTAGTAGGTAACACTCAGACATATCCAAGTGTATCAGACTCTTGAGTGAGCCTATCCCTTGAGGGAGTTTATCCAAATCACAACATCCATTCAGGTTCAGGATTCTTAGATTGCAGGCTTTGCAAATTGAAGCAGGAAGCTCTGTGATTCTAGAGACTCCTTGGAGGCTCAAGTATCGGAGAAGTCTCATATTCTTCAAGCCTTTCAGGAATTCACTGTCCTCTACTTCAATGAGATGATTTGCTGAGCTTTGCCATCTCCCGAGCTGCAAAACTTTGATGTTTTCCATCTTGGAGAACCAGTTTGGTCTAAAATAAAGATTAGGCTCGCTGACATTGATCAGACTTTGGACATTTTCCTGACCTGAATGGAAAGGCAATTCGCGTATATTAGATCCTTCTACAGTTCTTACCAGGCATGTCCTCTTGGAGGAAGAGAAATCTTTCGTTGAATTTCCATTTGTGAAGAATCCAGTTTTCTTTGCAAGCTTGATCACAGCTTCACGAGTTTTTGGCTGCATGTTGCAGCTGTCTGCACTTGGCCTGCGCTTTTTGTAGACAGGCTGGATAAGGCTTTTCTCTATAAACAATTTAAAGATTTCATTCCCGGTCTCCTCAGCAGTCTTGCCTTCTTTGCTCAAAGTCTCTATGAACTCCTCCCCAACCCACCAATGGATTAAAACGTTCTTCTTTATGACAGCGTCTTCAGGAAATACTGAGAAACAGAGGAAGCATTGCTTCAGCTTGTCATCTAGACCATCGTAGATTGCTTCGATGTCCTCAATGCTCAAACCTTGTAGTTCCTCACCAGCCGTAGGGGTATTTGAAAGTTGTAAGGTCTCAGAACTTGACTTGACTGAAGGTGAATCAACAAATTTCCTTAACCTGGAGACAATGCTGCGAGTCCTATCAAGCTTGTTCTGAAGAAATTTTGTTCTGCTGGAATTTTCTAGTGCCTCTGTTCTTTCTTTGAAGGCATCATCTAAGCTTTGGAGAGCTAATTCTTTGATAGCACAGTTAACATCATCTTCCCATTTCTGCAATCCCACACAGGCCTCACCGATGTAAATGAGATCATTCTGGATTTCTTCAAGTTTCATTTTCATTTCATCACTATTGGTGCCGTGGTTTCCCTTGGATATATGGTCCTCAAAATCTGGCATGATAACGTAATAGAAAATTTGGAATGGTGTGACCTGCCTAGATTTCAAGTACGAAAGAAGATCCAGAGACACATAAGGTGTCTTAAATGAAGTAGTAACGAGGGTTCGCCTGGACATGGGTGGTTGTGGGGAATAACAAAGCAACAAGGAGTTGAATACCCAAATGAAGAGAAACAAGGTCTCAAAGAGTTGCAGATCTAGAAAGGATTTGTTTGAAGAGACGTTTTTCTAATGTTTAGAAACTCTGACATGCAATAACAGCCTTATGAAGACTTATCATATGGTCAGAGTCTCCTGCAATGCAACCGTCGATGCTCTTTCTCGGCAACTTCACGAGGTTAATTCTAAACTCTCAGGTCTTTATGATTTGTATTACAATTTCTTTTTTGAGTTGTGGTCAATATGATCGAGTCTTCTTCACTTTTTGGCCTATATAATCTAGTTCTTTATATAGAAACAAAGATTTCTCAATCGAATTTTCTGTCCTTGTAGAATAGTCACCAGTTTCTAAAACCATGTGTGAGAGAGAGAGTCTTCTTCACTTTTTGGCCTTATGAAGACTATCATATGGTCAGAGTCTCCTGCAATGCAATCCTCGATGCTCTTTCTCTGCAACTTCACGAGGTTAATTCTAATTAAACTCTCAAATCTTTATGATTTGTATTACAATTTCTTTTTTGAGTTGTGGTCAATATAATATATAGAAACAAAGATTTCTCAATCGAATATTCTGTCCTTGTAGAATAGTCACCAGTTTCTAAAACCATGTGTGAGAGAGAGTGTCTTCTTCACTTTTTGGCCTTATGAAGACTATCATATGGTCAGAGTCTCCTGCAATGCAACCCTTGATGCTCTTTCTCTGCAACTTCACGAGGTTAATTCTAAACTCTCAAGTCTTTATGATTTGTATTACAATTTCTTCTTTGAGTTGTGGTCAATATGATCGAGTCTTCTTCACTTTTTGGCCTATATAAGCTAGTTCTTCATCTAGAAACAAAGATTTCTCAATCGAATATTCTATCCTTGTAGAATAGTCACCAGTTTCTAAAACCATGTGTGAGAAAGAGTCTTCTTCACTTTCTGTTCGCCAGAATCCGATCATCTGCTGCGGACTCGGGTCACCGGAATCCCGTGACGGCCCCCAGAATCCGATCACCGGTAGCCGGAGACTTTTATTACCTCCCCTCCCACAAATAAATTTTTATAAAATTTATTGTGGGGCAATAAAATATTTATTGGGTGTTATTTGGGGGCAATAAAATAAGACTCCGGACTCCGGTCACTGGACTGGAGGTTGCCGAAAGTTCGCAAAGAGGTCGCTAGCGACTTTTATTACCCTCCAATAAATTTTTATTGGGGGGCAATAAAAAGTTGAGATATTTAAATCAAGGTCTAATTTCATAGTTCAATAGTGGGTGCAGTCCGGTCACTTTTTCTTTGTTAATTGCGGTCTATTGACTATTTGTTCTGTCCAATTTGCCCCTTCAAGTCAAGAACGGAAACAAATTTAAATTACCTGATTTTGCGAAATTTTCATTATTATTATTTTTAATTTTTCAAAGATTGAAATTGAAATTATTAATTATACATAATCATTCCAAAAATCATGAATAAATATAAAATGAACATAACTAAACAATATTAAACTTACAACATCAAGTCAACCTAACTACGAGGTATAATTAATGAACTGGACATCAATTTAACCAAAAAGTATGCAAGCATGAGTGTTTTACCTCATAGAAAGACATATATTTTTACCTCGCAAAGAGAAAATATGGTATTCTAGTATAAACCTAACTAAAAGGTGGAAAGTGGAGAACATTAAATAAACCTATCTATAAGGTACATATAATTATAGAACACGAAATCAACATAAAAAATAGGGAAAATTTAGCAAACAGTACACCAAGTAAAGACCACTAATAATTCTTATACATAATGTTTCAAACCAATCATTTTGGTACACGGACTCTTGAGCACGATCCACTTTGTAGACACACCGTGATTAACGTCGTTAACTCTTATGTCATTATACATTTGTCAAAGGGTAATTTAGTACTCTCACACTCTGGTTCATTTTTTTGGTAAACAAAAAAAAAAAGACAGATCTCCTCTGTCTCTCTCTTCCTCCTCCCTCCCTCCCTCCCTCCCTCCCCACATACCCAAACCCAGAAAGCTTGATCCCGGCGACCACCGCATCTCCTCCACCTTCCAAATCCACATCCACCAAACTCAACCAACTTCTAATCCCACCAAAATCCTAATTCTAATTCTAATCCCAGGCCCATCCCCACCACCGATCAACACCACAATCCCTACGCTCATCTCCAGATACCTGTCCGGGTGCATAACCCCGACCTCCTCTCCCTCCGAAACGCCGTCGTTAAAGGCAACTATGCCTGGAACAAGAAGACCCACCAGTTCATTCGGAGCCCCAACGATAGGCCCAGCACCGAGGTCGTCTCCAAGCGGAAGCTCCAGGCTATGCTCGACTCCGACGAGCCGTGCTTTCAGGATAGGATTGTGTAGGAGGTGTTGTTGATGATCATTGAGCCGGTTTTCGAGGCCCGATTCTCGCCGAAAGCCCATGGGTTTCGGCCAGGCCGGAATGCCCACACCGTTATTCCGACCATCCGCAGCAACTTCGCCGGGTACTTGTGGTTTCTGAAGGGAGATATCAGTAAAGTTTTCGAAAATGTGGATGGAAATGTGGTGATGGGTTGCTTGGAGCAGGCAGTGAGGGATAGGAAGATATTGGGTTTGGTGAAATCTGCACTCAGAGCACCGAATCGGATACAGAGCAGTGATGGTGATGAACAATGGCCAAGGAAGAAGAGAAGAAGAAGAAGAAGGTTTCGAAGAAGAAGAAGATTTTGAATGGGAAGGAAGCGAAACCGGACCCGTATTGGCTCAGAACGTTTTTCAATTTTGCACCTGAGCTATGGAATAGAGAAGAAAATCTTAGTGAAGCTGTTTTGGGGTTTTTGATCACTGCCTTGGAGCTCCCAGGAGCATTTGGGTTTTGAAAGATTTGGGGCTTTTGGTGGCTCTGGTTGACTGCAACGAAATGTTGGAGAAATTTGATGAACAACATGATTAAATGTTGTGGAGAAAACTGAAAGGATGGTGGTGCTGCATTGTGCGAGAGAGAGAGAGAGAGAGAGAGAGAGAGAGAGATATGTTGGTGCCCAGAGTAAGAGAGAGATAGAGAGGTGGGTGGCCAGAGTAAGAGAGAGAGAGAGAGAGAACTGGGTGCCCAGAGTAAAAGTCGGAAGAGACCAAATTACCCTTCAAATTTACGGCGTCATTGACATCGTGTATAAATAGTGGGTCGGAGTTCTAAGTCCGTGTACTAAAGTTTATGATTTCTAACTTTAGGTATAGAAATTATTAGTGGCCTTTATTTCATGTACTGTTTGCAAAATTTTCCCTAAAAAATAATATGCAAATCTAGACCTCATATAGAGGTACAATTATTTTCACCTCATAAAGAGGTATGTTTTTCACTATATATGTCTAAAACAAAGGTAAAAGTTTAGCCACGTACTATACCTAATATGCAGATACCTAATATGAGGTATACTGAAATTTTGAGCTCTTAATACATATACTACAAAAATTACGTAATGTTTACCTTAGAATAAGATTCAATAGTGGTTTGTCAACCAACAATATACGCACACACACGCATGTTCTTTTCCAGGTTAAAGGTAAGTTAAGAAGGAAATGTGAAAAAAAAAATGAAGAAGAAGAAGAATAGGTACCATTGATGGAATGATTTACACCAAAAGGACCACAATCGTTTAGGGCCGACAAGAAAATACCTTGATCGTAGAAAGCTTAATGCTAAAGAAGGAGAACCACGTTCATAAAATACTTGACATTACAAATAAGAGCCACGACCAAAGAACCTTTGGTGTTGAAGAAAAACATTATCAAAATATTGCTTTAGAAAGATTCTTAACTTATAGAAGACATCTTTTAAGTTAGAACAATTTTAGGAATGATTTACATTAAATATCTTATTCAATTTCATATCAATTCCATAATTTTATACCAAATCAATAAGAATAATTTAAGAAAGATATGCATCAAATATGATATTAAATTACTAATCAGATTGCTAATTTTAATCCTATTAATTCTTGCTTTTTATGTGCAAAGACATTCAATAAGGACATATTAGTCATGCAAAAAAAAAAAACAATAACGATTGAGTCAGCATGATGCAAAAGGAAATAAATTTGAGGTGGCAGCTGAGTCATTGGACCGCAATTAACAAGAAAAATTGATGCGGACTACAACCAATATGGAGTGTAGTTTTTGGACTTTAATCTAATTATTAGAGAGCAATAAAGTTTATTGGGGGGCAATAAAAAGTTTATTAGAGGGCAATAAAGTTTAGGGAAAAAAATATAAACAGTACCTGACTTTTGGCCCATTAGTAACTTTAGTACCTGACAAAAAAAAAATCATTTTGGTACCTGAAGTTCGAAACCCGACCCAACATTAGTACCTGGATCGTTAACTTCACTTAACTCTGTTACGGAGACTGCCGGCTGTCATATTTTAAAGGGTATTTTCGTCTCTTTGTATCTTAATTAATTATTTTTTCTTTAAGCATTTTTTCCTCACTATCTCTCTCTCTCTCTTCTTATCTTCTTCTTCCCTCTCTCCAGATCAACCTGCAAATTCGAGGACTATAATCGTTCCTTCAAGCTTCTAGGACTATAATCCAGCTCCTGCTTGACCTTGTCACACAAATAGACCCACTGATGCCTTAGAACATAAACAGTCGGTGGACTGATCAGAGGAAGCTTCAATTCCATCAAAATCAACCCAAAAATAATCCTTGCAAACTTCATTTCATATAGCAAACCAAACCGAATGGATCCGAATCTACAAACCAGCAAGGCAAAGTTAATGGTGTAAGGGAAATGAAAATTAAAGATATTGGCATAAGAAATAATATTTACTAGAGTAAAAGTGTAAAAGGAGCAAGGACTAGTGGCACTATATTTAATTGAAGAAACGATAAGATAAAATCTGTGGTTGAAAATATAAACAATGACGCGATAAAATTTGGGGCTTTGTATTCACGGAGGCGATTTAGAATTTTAGATAGTCTCATTTCCATTATTCCCCTTGCTTTTGGTTTCTTTGCCTGTTCTTGACACCTCGGTTTTTTCTTCTGGGTGTTTTCAATGGCCTCGATCCCTCGACAAACTGATGCTTCTCCTTGTTCGTCAGATGAACCATCATCAGCAGCGGGTCGGTGGGAGTATGACATGTATTTGAGTTTCAGGGGTCTTGACACTCGATTGGGTTTTACATCCCATTTATACTATTAGCTGCGGAGGAAGGGAATTAAAACATTCCTGGATGATCAACATCTTCAAGCAAGGATGCTGTGCCTCCCTCCCTCCTAAAGGCAATTGAAGGATCAAGGTTTGCAGTTGTTGTTCTATCCCCGAATTATGCTTCTTCTACTTGGTGTTTGGATGAACTTACAAAGATTTGTCAGTTCATGGAGGACGGCCACAGAATTCTTCCAATGTTTTATCAGGTTGACCCCAGTGATGTAAGATATCAAAAGGGGAGCTTTCAAGATGCTTTCGCCGAGCATGAAAGTTTTGGGCGATACGAATAGGAGAAGGTGAATCAGTGGAGATCGAAACAACGAGGCAGAGCATCGTTTGAAATTGATTTTGAGGGAATGGCGGGGAATTGAGGTTGGGGCTTTGGATGTAAAGATTTAGGCATTGGAGGTTGAAGAAGAGAGTGAAGATTGTGGAGTTTTGGATTGGGCAAAAACTCTCTCATCTCTCTCTCTCTCTCTCTCTCTCTCTCTCTCTCTCTCTCTCTCTCTCTCTCTCTCTCTCTCATCTGATCGGGATTTTCCGTGTGATGATTATAGGCTAGAGTCTCTTTTTCCAAAAATCTGGGAATTCTTCTTCACATTGACACTAGCTCTATTTTATTTGGCCGAACGAGGATGAAGAGAAAGAAGAAGAGATACTCAGAACGGGGACAAATCTGCAGGTTGATCTGGAGAGAGGGAAGAACAAGATAAGAAAGGGGGGAGAGAGAGAGAGAGAGAGAGAGGAAAAAAAGCTTTAAAAAAATAATAATTAAGATACAAAGAGATGAAAATACCCTTAAAATAAGACAGCTGGCAGTCTCCGTAACGTAGTTAAGCAAAGTTAACGGTCCAGGTACTAATGTTGGGTCGGGTTTCGAACTTCAGGTACCAAAGTGATATTTTTTTTTGTCAAGTACTAAAGTTATTAATGGGCCAAAGGTCAGGTACTGTTTGCATTTTTGTCCCTAAAGTTTATTGGGAGGCAATGAAAAGTTTATCCCTCAACGTCCAAGCTACAGAAATTACACCTCAACTTCGATGACGATTATTTGATATTCTAACCTACACAATAACTCCTACACCATGGAATAGTGCACCGGGTTGAAACAACAAACCCGGTAAACTTTTGCAAGCTTGTATGAGTAAACCTAAATAACTACAAAACACCTTTCTAACTCAAGGACAACAAATCAACACCATGAATAATTCCAACATCAAAATACTTTTTTTTATTAAGGAAAACACATGTCACTACCGTGACAAATCAAATCATTTGAAATCTGAATAACAAACCAAGAATCACTATCCCATAGAAAAGTACACTACAACAGAAAGTCTTTTTAGCGACCAATATTTTTGCGAGGAATTTATTTTCCTCACTAAATATCACTTTTTACGAGGAATATTTCAATTTCTCACTAAATGTCTTTAGATTTTCAGCGAGAAACATATTTTCCTCACTATACAGTACTTTCTACGACAAATGTTTCGGTTCATCACTGAAGGTGATCATAATTTGGTCTCCTAAATCATCATGTTATTAGCGAGGAAATATGAGACTTAGGTGAGGAATTTTTTCATCGCAAAAACGACATTCAACGAGAAAATAATAATTTCATCGTTATTAGTTTGACGGAAAATTATGTAAAACCCGCCAAATTCAATAGTGACAAAACTATAGTTTCCTCACTAAAAATACGTATTTTACGAGAAATTATTTCCTCGTCAAAAATAAGCAATTAGCGAGGAAATAAAGATTTCGTCGTTATTTATTTGGCGGAAAATTATGTAAAAGCCGCCAAATTCAATGGCGACAAAAGTATAGTTTCCTCGCTAAAAGTCTATGTTTTACGAGAAACTATTTCCTTGTCAAAAGAAGTAATTTGCGAGGAAATAACGATTTCAACGTTATTTGTTTAGCGGAAAATTATATAAAACCCACCAAAATCAATGGCGACAAAACTATGGTTTCCTCGCTGAAGTCCAGGTTTTACGAGGAACTGTTTTCTCATCAAAAGAAGCATTTAAGGAGGAAATAATGATTTCCTCGTTATTTGTTTGGCGGAAAATTATGTAAAACCCTCCAAATTAAATAGCGACAAAAGTATGATTCCTCACTAAAAGTCCATTTTTTATGAAGAACTATTAATTCCTCGTCAAAATAAGCAACTAGTGAGGAAATAATGATTTCGTCATTATTTGTGTGGTAGAAATTTATGTAAAACCTGTCAAATTCAATAGCGACAAAACTATGGTTTCCATGCTAAAAGTCTATGTTTTACGAGGAACTATTTTCTCGTCAAAAGAAGCATTTAGGGAGGAAATAACAATTTTGTCGTTATTTGTTTGGCAAAATATTATGTAAAACCGGTCAAACTCAATGGCGACAAAAGTATGGTTTCCTCGTTAAAAGTCTATGTTTTACGAGGAACTATTTTCTCGTCAAAAGAAGCATTTAGCTAGTGAGAAAATAATGATTTCGTCATTATCTGTTTGGCAGAAAATTATGTAAAGCCCGTCAAATTCAATGGCAACAAAACTATGGTTTCCTCGCTAAAAGTTTGTGTTCTGCGAGGAACAATTTCCTCATGAACATAAACATTTTGATCGAGAGTAAATTCTTTTTCTTGATCTAAAAAATACTTTTGCCACAATTGAAAAACTAGGTTTCCTCGCTAAAAGTTTGTGTTCTGCGAGGAACAATTTCCTCATGAACATAAACATTTTGATCGAGAGTAAATTTCTTTTTCTTGATCTAAAAAATACTTTTGCCACAATTGATATAGAATTATAGAAACTTACCCCAAAAAAAAAAAAACATAAAACAAAGCAAGACAAAAAAGACAAAAAAAAAATAGAATAGAAAAAAAAACAGGTAAAAGAAATTAAAAACTCCACTGTTTTATATTAAGATGTATGAATGAAATATTATCAAAAGAAAAAGGAAGACATAGAAAAAGTCAACCAAGACAGAAAAGAAAACAAAATAGAGAATGAAAAAAAAAAGAAAAAAAAGGAAGGTCTCCTCGGTGATTCGAGGTGCAGTGGTCTTACTAACTGAACTAGGAAGGCATTCATTATACCTACCTATATATATATATATATATATATATATATATATATATATATATATAGGGGCCTTCCACTAAGAGATCTTTTTTTTGGTCTTTTATAGGGATAAGGCATTAAACCAACTTTTCGATCACATTTTGGCATCTCAACCGTTCAGTTTTTAGGTCCTAATGTATAGATCACTTCTGAAAATTTTCAGCCAAATCGGTGATTGTTAAGGTATCAAACTAGAATAAATTAATGAACGAACCAAATCTGTCAAACTTGAACCGTTTATACTTATAATCTTAAGTCGCCATTTTGAATGCCTTAACGATAATCAATTTGGCTGAAAATTTGTATAAGTGATCTACACATTTGGACCTAAAATCTTAACGGTTAAGATGTTAAAATATGATCAAAAAGTTGGTCTAATGCCCTATTCCTAGAAAAGACCAAAAAAATGGATACCTCACTAGAAGGGCCATGTGTGTGTGTGTGTGTATTAAGGCCCTTTTAGTGAGGGATTCATTTTTGTGGCTATTTTAAGGGATAGCTTATTATACCCACTTTTCAATTACATATTCACATCTCAACTGTTCAGTTTTTAGGTCTATATGAGTAGATCACCTATATAAATTAGTGAGAGATTCCTTTTTGTGGCTATTTTAAGGGATAACTTATTAGACCTACTTTTCAATCACATATTCACATCTCACCTGTTCAGTTTTTAGGTCTATATGAGTAGATCAACTCTGTAAATTTTCAGCCAAATTGATAATGGTTAAGTCATTCATAACTGCCATTTACAATTATAAATATGAACGGTTCAGGTTGAACAGATTTGGCTCGTTCATTGATTTAATCTAATTCAATATCTTAACAATCATCAATTTTGCTGTAATTCTGCATAAGTAATCTATACATTAGGACCTAAAACCTGAACGGTCAAAATGTGAAAATGCGATCGAAAAGTGGATATCATAAGAGATCCCTTAAAATGACAAAAAATAAATAAATAAAAAAGGATGATTTAGTGGAAGGGCCCTATATGTACACACGCACCCATACACACCCCCTTGTTTGTAGGCCCTATTCGTAGACGGGTCTCGAACCCAAGATATCTAATAGCTCGCTGACCGATTCTAGCTACCTCATTCGGATCCACTCGAGAGAACTCTTCTTTGAAGGGATTGTGCCTCTAATAGATTGTATCTCAAAGGGATAGCACCTCATTCAAACTTTTCCTTGAGCAAATCTCTCTTCACTCAGATCCTCCTTGAAGGGTTTCGTCCTATCGAGATCTGCCTCAACCAGATATTTTCACCTCGATTAGATGTTCACGCCTCGACATGGTATTTTCACATTGACCAAATATTCCCTCATTGACTAGATATCTCCACCTTAACAGGATATCTTCTCCTAGATAAGAAATCTCCTTATTGAGTTACTAAAATTATTCTCGAAATTTTTCACCCCCACACCCCAAAATTTTGAATATGTTTCAATTAAAATATATATCGGGGTCCTCTAATACTAGAGTCAATCATCACTTATGGGGTATTAGCTTCTAAGCCATTGAGCCATCAATCAGCCTATTAGCATTGTATTCAGAAACTAGTACAAATGAGCCATTGTAGTTAACCACAATCCCATATGGCATACAATAATCTTATTTTTCCATGATTGCTAGCCTCTACTTCAAGCAAATCCCTATAACATATAACATGCCTATTCTTATTATTTGAAGGAGCTTTCACTGCTTCACATCGATGATCAAATTAGAATTTTCTATTCCCATTAGATTAAAGAGTTTTTACATTCCTAATAGATTAAGGGAAATCCTCTATAAGAGGTACACAGACATGTACAACAATACATTACCAATGAATTATATGTGTTAGGTGTTTATATTTGTTTTATTTATTTTTTTTTTTTATGACAAGTGTCTATATTTGTTGAAGTCATTTTTTCTTTATTTTTAAGTGTGCAATGCACTACTTACGTAGCTGATTGTATAATCATTATTCATATGCACAAGCATTATTCATATTTTTGTTTTTTAGAATATGATCGAATATGATGGATCTCTCTACAATTTAAGATATTCACATCATAATGATACCCTAAACCCATTTTTATTTTTATAAATGACATATTGAAGGATTGGAGGAAAAGAAAAAAAAATGGAGAAGCGGGACAATGAAAACTCAAATGAACGGAGGCGGGGAGGAAAAAAGAAAGGCGCTATTTCAAAAGGAGAAAAAAAAAATTAAAGATAAAACCTAAGCGGCGTTCTACAGAAGCTCTATCTCTAAGCTCCTTCTCTGAATCTCCCATCTTTGAAATTCTCATACCTGTGAGTAAGATTGGATTCATCTTTCTTCCTCCCTATATATTATTCTTGTATAGCTTGATTAATCAATGTCTTTTTTCTTGTAGGCAAGGTTGTTCGTTGCTCTTCCAATCTAGATCGGCGACTACTGCGTCTAATTGAAAGTTCGTTGTTCTTTTAAGAGTTCGTATTGTTCTTTATATTATTCTTGTATAGCTTGATTAATCAATCTCTTATTTTCTTGTAGGCATGGTTGTTCGTTGCTCTTCCAATTCAGATCGGCGACTACTGCGTCCGATTGGAAGTTCGTTATTCTTTTAAGAGTTCGTATTGTTCTTTATTTGTTTACTGAATTAGCTTTAGTGTTTTTGGTTGATTGTTCATTGGTTGTGCTTGTGAATTGTGTGTTGATTTGATTTACATGTCGTAGATTTGTTCTGATGCATTGCATGTGCGGCTGTGGATGTGATCTGCTTGGTAGTTTTTATTTGATTGAGTTTCTTCTTTGCTTGTTATTCTGTCTCCGTTTTCCTGATTTTTTTGGCTGATGATTATGATTTAATTTTGTTGATGATGATGATAATGAATAGAGAAGTTTATGTAATTTCTGAAAGCAGTTTAGTTTGCCGCATCAATTTAGTTTTGAATGATAGTTTGTCCTAAATAGTTTGGCTGCTTGTGTATTTTTTTTGAATTTTGGTTAAGCAGCCAACCTGCTAACTTTCGGTTGAGCTCGAGTCTGTGGTGTAATCTCGTGTTGAAGTTTTAGGAGTAACTATTGGAGCACTTTAAACAAATGGAAGCTCTGGAGATCCTGAATGCTGCATTGTAGTTATTGTTTGGGTTCTTATAGAACTATTTGTTTTGATGAATCCTCCTCTTGGAGAAATGCTTATTGGAGCTGATCAACCTTGGTTGGATTTTGTTGCTGCTGCTTGCAATGGTCTTCAGCAGTATAGAAGCAAGCTATATATGGCAGAAACTTATAGTCTAGCTTATTATATTAATTTTGAATAGATTGGATTGAAAACCTGTTGCTTACATTAAATTATTGATGCTTAATCCTCAATTAATGAAAACCTTTAACAGAAGTAAAGGAAGAAAATTAGAAATAGAGAATAAAAAAAGAATAGTCTTCTTGATTGCAAGGTGTTAAGGGATTTTGTTAGTTCTTTTGTACTATCATGTTATTTTCCTAGTCTACTGGAGAAGCGTTGTGAGCAATGGAGGGTACGTCAAGGGTGGTGTTACATACTTGATTATGGATAACTTGGTAGTGAAGCCTATGTCTACCATATCAATTGTAGATGTGCTTAAAGAGTTGAATGTTATGGAGGTTGGTGTCCTTGAACAGAAGTTGGTTGGTCTTGGCACGGAAGAGGTTTGATATAGTCCCTTCATAATTCTCTTAATTTAATTTCATATACGTGTATATATGATATTAATTATTGGCGTTTGTTTTTACCCTTAGGGGCTAAAGTTGGTGAAGGCATCTTTGGAGTCAAATACAGTTCTCAGCAATATATTCCTTGGTAATAAATTGCATAAATTACTTTTCAACTCTGGTGCTTAGTAATGCAAATTGCCTCTTGGTGGTTCTTTGTATTTCTTGGATTGATACGTAAGAATTAATTTGGGCACACAAGGAGTGATCTAGGTTTGATTGTCAAGTATGCGTGTCTACAAATGCATTTAGATTCCAGTATCGTTATTAGAGTTCCTACCAGTAAGGTTAATTACTAGAGTTTTGATTCATGGGCATGAACTCTTATTCCATATGTCTTTTATTTCTTTGTATTGGTAGCCTAGTGTAATTAAAGATACATTAAGTGGTTTATATGCTTCATGATTTAGTATTGTGATCTATTCCTAGATATGAAAGATTTGTTGATTGAGAGTTTGGATTTGTTAGATGTGTTGGATTTATTGAATGTGGTGTTGAAGTTTTGGTTTTGCTCATAGTCTGTTGGTTGATATCGATTTATCTTATTTGCACTCAAACCAAATATCAAACATTTTCACGCTTTGTTGAGATTTGGCACTCCAATCAGATCTTTGCCAATGAGTCACTTGAATATTACAAAAATTGTGCAGGCCTGCTGTAAAGGTAATTTATGACAATTGTATATTAATAAGCATTATATGACAATTATATGTGAACCACTATATGTAAAGTATTTTTTCTTGTCCTTACATATGCTAACCTCTACTAAACATTGCAGGTACAGGATATGAAGTTTAATTTTCCATTTTGAAGACCCTTGTGAATAATGTGAAGGATGTGTGAGGCTTGTCTTGTTAAGCTTTCTTGAATGAGAGCTAAAGATGCTAGTATGTACTTTTGCCTTTGAAATATAGGTTTGGATCTTTTCCTTCAAGTCTGTGAGAATAATGAACTACAGAGAGTTTTGTACTGTAAACCATATGTAACCATGTTTGCTGCAATATAAGTTTCTCCTGTTCCAAAATTCTTGTTATGTTCTTTTATTTCCTTTATTATTTTGTTTATTGTTTAACTAATTTTGAATAAGAATCCTCTGTAGAATAAAATAGTAAGCATCGCCCACAAAAGATATCGTAATAAGTACACAACCGAAACAAAAAGAATATTTCTTCGCTATAGACTAAAACTAATAACGACAAAAGTAAATTTTCTCACTATAGACGTTAGATCCTACATTGACAGAAAAAACATTCCTCGTTATTAAGTATCTTTAGTGAGAAAACTTTTTCTCGCTGAAAGGATATATATTGCGATGAAACAAAATTTCCCTCTCTGAAAATGGCTTATAGCGAGGAAAAACTTCCTCGCCTAAAGCTATTTATAACGACGAAAATATATTCGTCCCAAAAGCCAGACTTTAATTAATTAATTTATTTATAATTTTATAATTATTAATTATCATTAGTGAGGAAATAAATAATTTAGCGATGAAACTTAGTTTGTCGGAAAATATATTTAACGACTATTTTATAATTCTTGGACTTTTTTAATGAGAAAAAAGTATGAGTTTGGGTGAGGAAAAATGTTGTCGCTAAAGAATAACAACGAGAAAAATTAATTTCATCGCGAAAGGATTTGGCGAGGAAATAGTTTTTTCGTCGTTGAAACTTTTCTTGACGAGCTTTCTCCGACGAACTGAAGAGGAAAAAATTTTCCTCGCCAAAATACTATAGCGACGAAATGTCAGTTTTCAGCGAGGAACTTGTTCATCGCAAATCAGGTTTTTTGTTGTAGTGGTAAATGCGTGAGGTGTACACAAAAGAAATATTCTTGAGGCTCCAAGATGAGATTGTCAAGACTACTGCTTACTTGAAATGTGAAATTTTGAAGGAGGATGAAAATGAATGCTTGTATACTGTTTTAAGGGCTGCAAATGATGAATAAAGCTGGAAATTACGACAAATTGTTCATGACAAAGTAACTGGTTTTGCCAAGTGTAGTTGTGGAGGCTTTGAGGTTGAAGGAATTGCATGTAGGCATATCATCTTCTTTTTTCGAAGTATTAATATGGTACATTTACCAAGTGAATACATCTTGGATAGGTGGACAAAAAATGCAAAAGTTGGAAGAGTTTGGGATGATGATGGTGTCGAAGTGAAAGATGTGGGTGATAAATCATTGATGATGAGATATATTCAATTATCTCAACTTTCACAAGCTGTAATTAATGAGGCATCTCTTTCACCAAAAACAATAAAATATTTCACAGATGGACTCCATTTGCCTCGCCTTGGTATTAAAGAACTTCTCTCAAATCTGGGTGTTGAGGAACTTCCATCCAAAAAAAGAAAAATACTCAGCAAATACTCATTGAAGAACCATCTCAATCAAAGGCTAAAGGAAGTGGGAAGAGATTAAAGTCATCCAAAGAAATAGCAATGAATAAGCAGAGAAACTATGGAAAATGTGGTAAAAGTGGGCACAACATAAAAACATGTGACAAGCACAATACTAATGGGTAATAACTTTATTTACACCAACACTTACTTTTAATTTCCTATGTGATCGATTTCATGCTTATTAATGTATCATTGATATTGTTTATGATCAGGTCAAGCATACAAATCAAACCCACTGAGCAATCAAATGAAGCACCACTTAGCATGTAAAGGATGAAGTTGATTCAATGAATGCTGGGATGTTTGTTACTGCACAAGAATTCTATAATTGAACTAATTGAATCGTCATGCAGCCACCTACTTTTCAGGATCTTTCAATGGATAATTTAATTCAAGGTCAAGAAATAATGTGCAACTTGATACTATTATTTTCACTACAGAATAAGGAGGTAAGCTCTGTTTAGTAATGATGCAGCAAAGTCGTTAGCTTAGCGTTATTGGCCTGTAACAGAACACTTAACAATTCCAGTATTAATAACAATGTCCATAAATCAGGATAAGACGATCAATTTAACAAGAATTTCAAATTTCCCGATAGGTACATCCAACACAAATATAAGAAAAAAAAATTAAGCTAACTATCAATTTCTCCAAGTAACTGGTTCAATCACTATCTCTCCAACTTTTACAGTCAAGAGAGAAATCGCAGCAGCATTTACTGTCCTTTCTGACTCTGATCAATCTCCGCCTTCATTTGCAGCGCTTGTTATTGATAATAAACGCAATGCAGTTGAGAAGGATGCTAGCAACTATCATCAAATGAAGAGTTCCCTACAAAGCAATATACCAAGATTCAAAATCTAACTAAACAGTCCTCATCTCCAGTCACCTTACTTCTCTTAGTTGAACCCATTCTCACACTAAAACCAACAGTCTTTGCATATATCTCATTGTAAAAGTAATAGGCCTCCTCTATTGACTTGAATTCTTGACCAAGCTGAAGTTTTGGTTCATCTACAATAGCATTCTCATTCAACTCTTGTAACGATGGTTCACCCATCATAAAGTTGTAGCATCATATTACAAACACACTATAAATAGAATTTCATCATAGCTCATTCAAAGACATAATAATAATGAAAAAGAAGTTAAAAGCTAAACAGAATGATTCAACCATTCCATGGATAAAAAAGTATTGAACTTTTATCAATTTCTTTTGACTCAACTCCATATCCCAGCAATTGAAAATAGAAACACTTTCAAATACCAGACTAAACATAACAATTCAGTCAATCGAATTTTGAGCAGGAATCCAAATCCGAAAACTAAACTAGTTTCCATTTGCAACCAAAATCAGTACTTCCATAGGAACAACAAAATTTCGACAACAAAATTTCGACACCAGCAGTGAAATCATCAAACAAAATACAATGGATGACATTTTTATGAGATACAAGGACATTTTTCTTGTGTCCTTTTAGATATTAAATGACGTTTTTTTAGTGTCATTGTAGACATTAGAAGACGTCTGTAAATAGAAATAAGGACACTTTTTCAACGTCCTTATAGACATTTAAGGATGTTTTTTGAATGCCCTAAAAGATGACTGACTATGACTCTTTGATAGATGACGTTTTTTTTTTAGCGCTCTTAAAATTTTTTGAAGTACTTGTTTTGAACGTCCTTAAATCCATTTTTTTAGTAATGTGTTATTTCCTTGATTCATATTGGATTGATTCTTGTGTGGGCTACATTATAAGCCTCGCAGTGAATTTCCTCAGTGGTGAGGTTTACACTACTTCAGCAAATTCCTGTGTTCATTTGTGGTGTGTTTGTGTGATTGCTATTATTAGAACTGCATCTGTTGATCAGTTCTTCATAACTATTCCACCTAGTATTTTCAGTAAGAAGGGGAGAAAAGAGCAGATTCCAGTCCAAATCTTGGAGAGAACAGAAAGGATGTTAAGAAATAGAATCATCTCCACAATGAAGGTCCTTTGGCTCAATGATGGCATGGAGAAAACGACTTGGGAAACAGAATCAGAACTACTAGAAAAGTATCCCCATCTGACTCGATGGGAATTGTCTGTCTCCAGCTTGAGTTGTATATTTCCTTCCAAGCTGACTCTTTACCTGTATGTCAAAGAAAACAATATGTTTTGATTGTATCGCTAAGTAATTTCAATTGACTTTGTCTCATTGTATTTTCAACTAGTTCTTAAGGTTTCCAATTTCTCCTAAACTATTGAAATTTTCATCCAAATTTCCGTAATTTGGAAGTACCGAAACGAAATTCATATGCTATATCATTTCCGTAAGGATTTTCCCAAAATTTTTTGAAAATTTTCCTTATATTTCCGTGAAATTCTTAATTTATGAAATATATACACACATAAAATATATTTTAAATATATTACACAGAAATTTTGTCCAAAATTTCTGGAAATTTGTATGCCACTGACAACGAAGCTTTGTACTCATATTTTCATAGAGAAAATATAAAATTTTGATTTTTTTTCTCAAATCAAGTTGAATACAACAAAAAAAACTTTTTGTTTTTATCTGGTACCAAAATCATTTCCAAAATTTATATACTTAGGAGCAGTATAGTATGATACTAAATGGAAACACTTCAACCATATGGATCGAACCACCTCATAGTAGCTCTTATTATTAATATTTGGAAAAATGCACAAACAGTGTCTGGAGACTCTGAGGACTGTCAAAATGATACCTGAACTTTCAAACATATCAATGTGATACCTGGACTTATATTTTCTTGTCAACATAGTACCTACATCAACTTTCCGTCACGGCACCATTAAATTTACCATGTGTGAGGCACGTGACATACAAAATGAAGGTAAAAAGACTAATTTGCCCTATAACTGACATTTAAAATGCATGAACAGTGTCTGGAGACTCTTAGACTGTCAAAATGATACCTAAACTTTCAGACGTATCAATGTGATACCTGGACTTATATTTTCTTGTCAACGTAGTACCTACATCAACTTTCCGTCACGGGACCATTAAATTTACCACATGTGACTATGTGAGGCACGTGAGGTACAAAATGAAGGTAAAAAGACTAATTTTCCCTATAGATGAAATTTTAAATATTTTTTTGGTAAAAAAATTTTAAATATTTTTTTTTTGGGTAAAAAGAATGATTTACCTTTAATTTTTTTCACCTCCACCTCTCGTCTTCTTCCTCTCCCCTCGATCAACCACTCTCTAAAAAGACTGGTTGTCCTCGCCAATTCCTCCCGCAACAACACCTCAGTACTCCTCGATTTCAGGCACACAGCACTAACGTTGTTGACTCGACAAAAGGATCGGCGGCGCACTTCATCGCCGATTTCAGATCTTTGACAAACGAGGCTTCAAGAAGACTATGTCCTTCATTTTGGAGGACGAAATTGAAATTGAAATTGGGATTGAGATTGGGATTCGGATTTGGATTGGGTTCTCTGGAAACTTCGACGGTACTCAAAGCGAGACTTGAGATTGAGGAAGGAGGAGGGCGGAGAGATCATATATATCATTACTTGCTGGTGTTTTTGTTGTAGTTAATAACTTGATATTAATGGATTTTGAGTTTGAGTTCGAGTTTTGGTGGAGGTGTGGGTGTGGGTGGTGACGAAAAATGAAATTCAGGGTTTCTGCAACGTCTTCTTGGTTCTTCTTCTTCATTGCCCCTTTCACAACAGGTCTGCATTGATGTTGTTGAGGCGATTTCAAAGGAGGAATGAAATTTTGTGTTAATTCGATCTAATACATCTGTGATTGTTTTGGTTGTTTTGCAATCCAAGTCTTCATGCTTTCTCTGTTGGACTTGGAGGTGTTGAAGAGGCCATCAACCTCGTGGCTGAAGCTGATAAGGCAGCGGGTCTTCTTCTAGATCCAATGCTCAGCCCGCTTCTTCGGGGCACGGACCTCGTGGTCCTCGCCGCAGCTACTGGTGTTGCCACCAATTAAGGCAGACTTGGGAGTTGAATAGGGTTGAATGATTTTGCAGAAACAAGTTGGACTTGGTTTTGTGTTTTAGAAGTGAATCGAACAAGAGAGAAGATTTGCTAAAAAAAATTATTTCTCATTCAATCTTTTTTGTTCTTGGAGTTCCCAGATCTTTCATTTCTCTTTCAAAATGGGTTTGTCGAGTTTAAGAAAATGAACAAGAATGGGTTCAAGAACATGAAGAATTGAGATTTTTTTTTTTTTTTTGCCTTTTTGCTGGGTTTGAGAAGATGAACATGAAGAAATGTTAGGTTCATACTTATCGGATTGGAATTTTTTTTTTTTTTTTTTTTTTGAGAATATATTGGATTGATCTTGGTTAATAGAAAAAGCAAAAAAAAAAATCATCTTTTATTTTCAATATAATAAATTATTATGTTTTTATTTTCAATTTTAAATTTATTCATTTAGAATTTGATGGAAAGAAAAGTCTTTTTTGCCCTCATTTTCGGCCTCACATGCATCAGACGTGACTCGAATTGACGTAGCCGTGACGGAAAGTTGATGTAGATACTACATTGACAAGAAAATATAAGTCTAGGTATCACATTGATACGTTTGAAAGTTCATGTATCATTTTGACAGTCCTTAGAGTCTCCAGACACTGTTCGTGCATTTTTCCCTTTAGGATTTGATGGAATGGAAAATTCTTTTTTGCCCTCATTTTCGGCCTCACATGCGTCACACGTGACTCGAACTGACGGAGCCGTAACGGAAAGTTGATGTAGGTACTACGTTGACAAGAAAATATAAGTCCAGGTATCACATTGATACGTTTGAAAGTTCAGGTATCATTTTGACAATACTCAGAGTCTCTAGACACTGTTCGTGCATTTTTCCCTTAATATTTTATATTGCTTTTTTATACTTGTTCATTTTCATTCACGGGTTTTGGTATTATTACGTCTCCGCCCGGTTGTACTTTTCTAATTATTGGTGAAAAAGGCGTGATGACCGAACCTCCTACTGGGTTCTACCGTTCTAGGCATTAAAAAAAATAAAACAAATATAAATCACATTCACATTATTATCAATGTACAACACAATTATAATTACATATAGATAAAAACACTAGTTTAGCAACCTAGTACTCCTCCATATTAAATATCACATAGAGAGGCAACATTGTAAATAGGTTTTATAGGTTAGTTTAGTCTATATAAAAGTTTCATTCAAATATTATTTTATAAATGCAATTAATGTGATTGCTTTATTTTTAACCGAAATTTCCTTAAATTTGAAGTACCGAAATCGAAATCGAAACTGGAACCGAAATTTAAAACCTTGGTTCTACTTGAGTTTTTTTGTGGTCATGCAAGAAAAGTTTTGATCTGTGTAATTGCAATCAGAAGCACTTTCAACTCAAAAAATAGGTTTAATTTATTTTTGTAGAACTCATTTAGTTGCTTGGAGGATTCACATATGCTTTTGATTTCAGTTCCGAAGTAGAGATTTTTTTCTTCTTTCTGTAATAACTGAATACAGAATTTATTTTAATTAAATTTCACATATGCAAAGTAAAACAAATGGAAATCTCAAGCAAAAGAACTGTAACAACTACAAAGATGTGCTTCATGCATCCATCCATCCCCTCCCAAAAACAAAAATGAAACAAGAACAGAAGCAAAGATGTGAATTTCACCTCCAAATCCTTTAACTTCCTAGTTCTATACTTCTGTTTACTTGTCTGCCACCATTTTTGTTCCAGCTTGGTTTTCCAGCTCGTAGAATTGTGTTCCCAAGCCCAGATGATTCATCAGTAGCCAAGTGAAAGTCATCAGTTCTCCACCCCTACTTGGTTGCTGAGCATGTACAATCGGTCTACATTTAATGGAAGCATATGACAATAATTCCACCCACACCCGGCTCATTAGCTCCCATGGGTCCTGCTCTGCCTCCAACTCCTTAAGCTGTTCTGCAAGTATACATGCATCGAACAGCACAGATTTGCTTTTACTTCCCTTCACAGCAGCCGATCTGAATTGGGCTTTGACATCAGAAATCTTTTTACAGGCTTCCTTATGATCTTTTACTGAATGCTTGCGAAAGAATCTCTTGGCCTCTGCACAAGTGTCCTGGAACACTATATGCCAATTCCCCAAAACTGGGGCCATCATTGGATGCTGCATCACCAGAAGATAAAACAGATAATCTGAAACAAGTTTGCAAATACTACGCCCGGCGTTACTTTCACAAAAATTGCAAAGTTTTAGTCGATTGTCACTATCACATTCCCTTTGTGTTGCTTGTCTACCTTGACCACAATCAGTACATTGCTCGGTTCCACTTTCAGCATAGTAGAGTTCTGTTGCAATGTGCCAGAGAAGAACACTTTCCGCATATTGATAATCCCCAATGCTCCATCTGAGTTTCTGATACTTTGAATTCTGCAGCAGAGCCCAGTCACCTCTTTGTGAACATCCCTCCATTCCATCCATTCTGTTGTTTGCTTTCAGAGATTTTAACCTCAGCTGCCTGAAGATAAAGTACTTCAGCTCTTCGGTGACTGCTTCTGAGGATGAAAAGTAGACAATTTTGGTTCTGCCTAGAATTCCCCCAACACCCAGATAACCGGCAAGAGTCAAGACACATTCTGGACGCTCATCCAGGCAATTCTTTATCATATTGTATTGGGATACCGATCCAGACCACCTTCCTCCTTTCATTATTACAGATGCAATAAATCTGCTCCAAATGTTAGTGTTGTTGAAGGCAATGAGGGTCCAGTCAGAGAAGATAAGCGTAAAGACAGATATGATGTCCAGGAAAATGGCTCCACTAAACAAAGCATAAGTTAGATCAATGTCAAACTTAGCAGACTCTATCTTTTCAACTGAAAAGAAGAACACCAAGGCAACAATGGTTGCACAGAAGCTTACTAAGCGGATAGTGTACCCAATTTTGCGACGCACCACAATAACCTTGGTGTGAAGAA
Organism: Rosa lucieae; assembly: GCA_024704745.1. Classification (NCBI taxonomy): domain Eukaryota; kingdom Viridiplantae; phylum Streptophyta; class Magnoliopsida; order Rosales; family Rosaceae; genus Rosa; species Rosa lucieae. The sequence continues at coordinate 33,718 of JANPXK010000488.1, forward strand.
CCTCATACATGAAGCTGAGCTCGTACTCTATCAACTGAAAAGCGCTAGTATAGGTTCTTTTAAGGAAGAAATCTCGACTCAGTTCTCGGTCTTTGGAGCTGAGAAGGAAGCCAACAATGAGTCTTTTGAAGCTCTCAAAGAGGTAATATGCTTCTTGCAGCAATTGCATGTCATTTAAAGATTCTTTTTTATTTCCTTTGACTGTAAACTTGGGATCTTTATGAGCATCCCCAATACATGGCCTGATTGACACCACTACTTCTTGTGTTGTAGGGACTTCAACTGACCTCATTGAAGTGTGGATTGCTACAGTTTCTTCATAGTCAGGTCCGGCCACCGGCTTTGGCAATACAGTCTCCCCAAAATGGTCTATACTTGCAAGATACAGAGCACAAGTTCTCTCCCCAAACTTGATTGTTCCAACAACAAAGACTAGCACCGTCGGAACCAAGAACTTGTTATGAACAAGTGTCAGGTAGAAACAATAAGCAGCTGCAAGAACTTGAACAATTAGTCCAACCAAGTGCCTAACCCAGAACTCATTGTCCTCAAGAGCAAAAGAGGTAATGGTATCGAGCAAAAGAGGTAATGGTATCAGGGCCGCCAAGATGGAGTAGAAGAAAGGAAGCCCAGAATGCCAAAAGATCTTTGTTGCCCTTCGGGTCGCAAGTGTCAACTTGGGATTTGGTGATTATCCCTATTGCAACAGCAGCAATCCAATCGGCGAGCAAATACGCAGACCAGATGAGTCCTCGTAGCAATTTGCTTCTGCATTTTTTCCGAAATGATGCCAAGAGCAGAGAAACTTGCAGTGAGAGACTTAAGAGAATACAGCCCTGCAGATTCCACACGTCCCATATCTTCTTCACCTCTTTGGAGAAAAATGGTATCTCCCTAATTTTATCCATTTTTTGTTGTTATTTCTGTACTGGGTGATGATAACAGAAGCACTCTTCCTTGATATGATTGCAAGGAAGCGTCTACCGCTCTAGGATTCCTATTCAAGATCACTGCAGTACCTTTTTCGGGCAGCGGGGTCTGAGATTAATACTCAATTTGTTTGAGTATTTGCAATGATTGACTTGTCTTTAAACTGTTTCGTGGAAGCTTGAGTACATTGACTTGTGGTGGACTTGGCACTTTAGCGTATGCATATGGAAATATCTCAAGAGCAGTCTCTTTTTGACTAGTAGCAAGCTGTGTGTCTAATTGCTTGCCAACTTTGATTATTCAATTGTAATGGTAGTTGGTTGTTTTACCAGGAAGCTGATGAGACAAACAATTTAAATATATGATGGGGATTGTTCTTGTAGCATATGCAATAGTATGCAAGAGACTTAAAGAAAGGGGTTCCATATACAAACAGGAATAATTAGACTAAAAGAAGTAAATCAGTTTCAAATAACATTTTTCTCTGCAGAAAAATGCATTCAGAAGAAGACTGCGGTTACGTTGTCAACTTATCATCCTGTAATTTCAAGTAATAGCTCAAATATAGAATTGTGGGTTTGTATGCCTAGAAAACGGTAGTTTGATCCTAGATTCTTTTCTCTATTTACAAGTAGGTTTTGACTGAAGACCCGGTTGGGTTGCTCAGAAGGACGTTCGTATATAATAGATAATAGAGGAGCTGACATTCTAATACAAGAACCTAATAAACCAAGATAGATTGATGAAGATAGTTAGACCAAGAAACCACAATATTCATGATATTAAGAACTTACGTTTTCTAATCAAAGATGACTTCTGTTCCATTACAATGCGAGCCAAATCTTGCTTACCTTCTCGGTTAAGTCCGTAAAATACAGTTCGAAAATTGACAACACTGGGAACAATCCCACTGTTCAACATTTCAGATATAAGCTGCATGGCTTCTTCTGATTTCCCTGCCTTACAAAGACAATGAAGGAACATTGAATAAGTTTTGAAATCCGGCAATGGCCCTTTCAGTTTCATGTTGTGAAAGACACTCCAAGCTTCAGCAATCATCTCCATGTTCATGTACCCTCGGATAAGGGTGGAATAAGTAACTACCGTCGGTTCACATCCTTCCTGTTGCATTTCATTGAAAATTTCTAATGCCCTTTTGATCTGCTTCTCCTTAAAGAAATGAACTATTAAGGATGTATAAACATGAACGGTTGGCTTCATGCCAGCCTGCTTCATAGACTCCACCTTGGCCAGTGCTTCTTCTACTTGTCCACTCCGCAAAAGTCCATGAACAAAGCTCCCATAAGTATACCGATCCAATGTGGATCGCTCTTCCCCAATATCATCCATCAACGCAGAAGCTTCTTGTAACTTCCCAGCTCGACAAAGAGCCCTAATGTACAAGGAACAACCAAGAGAGGTGGTAAAACCAACTTTGGAAAGATAATCTATACATCTTCTAGCATCTGACAGCTTACCAACTTCACATAAACAACCAACGTAAGTTTCAACCAACTCTTTGTCAGGTATATGTGCAGCACGGATCATCTCCTGGAATATTTTAATTGCTTCATCTACCCTTCGACCTTTTCTCCCACAAAGAGATATGATCAAATACTTATAGGTACCGCCAGTTGGGTTGCAATTACTTTTCATCTCTCTGAAAAACTGAAGAGCAATCTCTGTGAGACCTGTTCGACCATATTGCATTATCATTATTGTCCATGTATCTTGTGTTATTGAGAAACTGTTTCTCCTCATTTCAAAGAAAAGGTTCCTCATGTGCTTGAAATCTTTCCCACGCCCTGCAATTTTGATAGCCATGTTGTAAGTATCAGTAGTGTGGCAATAACCAGATTGCTTTCCTACCCACGAGAAAAACTGTAATGCTACCGAACCATGCCCACTGTGATACCTCAAAATTTCCAGAACGAGTCCTGGAGTGTAATCAACAGCAGACTTCTCCAAAACTTCTTGAATGAAGCACCAGTCAGTTGAAGAGGACAGAATTTTACAAATTTCTTGCAAATCCTTGTCATCATAAGCATCAGAATTCAATAAGGGATCCATCTTCTTTGGTAGCAACTCCAACACTGTATTGGTCCTCTCTCCACTAGATGAATCACTGCTTGATACCTCTCCATCTTGAGGCTGCAATTTATAAAGACTTTGCATCTGCTTTACTTTTTCAAGGCTATCTATCTC
>JANPXK010000489.1:0-27339 GCA_024704745.1 Rosa lucieae
TAGATTTCTGAACAAAGACCTTGATTTGCTTATCGTTGGCTTATTATTAAATTTTGAATTTTATTCTGAAGCCTGAATTTATTCAAATTTATTTTCTATACACATATTTACATGGTTCGAAATAGCACTATAAAGATGTAAAGCAATACATCTAGGAAAAAAAAATTTGTTAGAATGAAAAGAACACCATTCTACGCAAATAGGAATACTCTAAAGAATATGAGTTATATTTTCTAAATACTTCCCATTTATTTGTAGGAATGAATGGAGGAGAACTTGAGTGCTTAGATGATAGTGGGACTACCCACACAATATTAAGAAATAGGCAATTATTCATTGAACTAATAGCCTATGATTCCTCTGTGACTACGATGATTGGATTATCACAACTAATAAAATTGCGAGGAACTGCCAAATTTTTGCTGCCTAATGGCACAACATTTAAAGTCACAGACGCTCTATATGCACCAAGAGCTAATCGAACTTGTTAAAGTTTCAAAGCTATTTGTGCCAACGGTTATCATTAAAAACACACCGTGAGAATGGAAGAATACCTTGATATTACATCTAATGACTGTGGAAGGAAAATACATCTTAGAGAAACTTATGAGTCAATCTAGTGGACTGTACCTCACTACGATTCAGATCATTGAATCCTATATTGTCACCAACAATGAAATGTGGGACACTGACTCATACAGGCTTTTGGATGACCGCCTATGGTACCGAGGTCGTGACATGATGATCCGTATTTTTAAAGAACTCACACGGACATCCCTTCTTTCGAGTGAAAAATGGGAGAAAATTCGCCACACTGCAAGGTGTTGGTTCTAGTATTGATCAAATGCAATCACTGCCTTCTGAAGTACCAGAAGCACTACCTTCCTCCCATTATGCCTCACTGACTATTTCAAAGGCACATCACTCGTTTTGCAAAGCCTTCTCTTTAGCAAACAGGATCGAGACCTTTCTATGCTAAAGATACAAAACAAAACATTCCATTCTTACAAAGGATACAAAGAGATGTCTGTGGACCTATCCATCCAGAATGCGGACCATTCAAGTACTTTATGGTTCTGGTGGATGCTTCAACATCTGGTCACATGTGTTTTATTGTCCAAAGAAATGCTGCAATACTCCTAGCACAGATATACGTTTAACGGCTCACCACCCTAATCCACCCTATCAAGTCTATAAGGCTTGATAATGCTGGAGAGTTTACATCAAAAGCATTTGATGATTATTGCATATCTATTTGGATCGATGTAGAGCATCCTGTACCCTATGTGCATACACAAAATGGTCTCGCAGAAGCCACCATCAAAAGGCTACAGATGGTGGCTAGTTGGTTATGCGCACCAACCTGCCTATATCTGCATGGGGTTATGCAATATTGCACGCAGCTTTACTTATTTGTTTCAGACCCACAACTAGCCAACCATTTTCTGCGTACCAGTTGGTAACTGGATATGAGCCTGACATTTCACACTTACGCATATTTGGTTGAGCAATATATGTGCCTATTGTGCCCCCACAGCGCACTACAATGGGTCCTCAGAGACGATTAAGTATTTATGTTGGATACGAATCCCCAACAATTATCAGTTTTTTGGAAACCTTGACAGGCGATCTACTTACCGCTAAATTTGCGGACTATCACTTTGATGAGACAGTCTTCCTGTCATTAGGGGGAGATAGGAAAAAGGATTTTCCAAGGGAATGACAGGAATTGTCGTGGTTTGTCCCCACTCTGTCTCATTTTGATCCCCGCACTTCACAAAGTGAAAGTGAAGTGAAAAGAATAATCGATCTTCAGAACGTAGCAGATTTGATGCCTGATGCGTTTACTGATATTGAAAAAGTGACGAGATCACATATACCAGCTGCAAATGTGCCTGCAAGGTTAGAAGTCCCCAACAAGGGGCACGGTGCCGCAGATAGAGGCACTGCAACCGCACTTAGTGGAGGTGTGGTTGAGGCCGCGGCTCGCCAAGGAAGAGGAGGAGGTCACTTGGTTCGATTGACACTCACCCAAGGAAGAAGAGGGCGAGTAAGGCACAAACCAATCATCAATGTATAGAATCCCTCTCATGAGATTGTCTCTAATTATAGTTATGTCCATGAATCAATACTGGAGGATGCTCCGATGTTTGAAATGATTCCAGAGAACAAAGAAATCTCAAAGGATTATGAGAGTGCGTGTGAGTTGATAAAAGGATATTCCATACACATTGATGATATATATATTGTTGCTCAAGGAATCACGGAGCACGATGATATCGAACCGTGCTCTGTAGAAAAATGTCAACAAAGAGCAGATTGGCCTAAATGAAATGAAACAATCCAGGTAGAATTAGATTCTCTGACAAAGGGACAGGTATTTGGTCAGGTAGTGCTAATCCCACCAAGTGTAAAGCCTGTAGGACATAAATGAGTCTTTGTCAGAAAGCGTAATGAGAAGAATGAAGTCTTGAGGTACAAGGCTCGCCTTATGGCCCAAGGTTTCTCACAACGCCCTGGAATTGACTATGAGGAGACATACTCTCCGGTAATGGACGTTATAACGTTCCGCTACTTAGTTAGCTTAGTAGTTTCCGAAGGACTGGAAATGCAGCTTATGGATGTGGTTACTGCATATCTCTATGGGGATCTAGATTCAAGTGACTCTAAACCACGGAGTGCGTTTGGAATTAGGTTGAAACGCTCACTTCACGGATTGAAATAATCCGGGCGGATGTGGTATACTCATCTAAGTGACTACTTGACTGGGAAGGGATATAAGAGCGATGAATTATTCCCCTGCGTATTCATAAATAAAACAAGTTCCGCATTTGCAATTGTAGCAGCATATGTCGATGATATGAACATAACAGGTACTCTTGATGAAATAAGAGAAACCGCGAGCTACTTGAAATCCGAATTTGAGATGAAAGATCTTGGGAAAACTCGATTCTGTCTAGGCCTTGAACTAGAACACCGAGTTTGTGGAATACTAATCCACCAGTCTGTATCTGTCCAAAAGTCAGGCGATATAACATGCACAAAGCGCATCCTGCTAGCACTCCCATGATCGGTCGAAGCTTGGATGCATGGAAAGATCCATTTCGTCCAAAGGAAGATGACGAAGAGGTGTTGGGAGCTGAAATTCCCTATCTAAGTGCAATATGCGCATTATTGTACTTAGCCTAATATACTCGACCAGACATTGCATTCTCAGTGAACTTGTTAGCTAGATTTAGCTCAGCGCCAACGCAGCATCATTGGAATGGTATCAAGAACATTTTTCAATACCTAAAAGAAACCATTGACTTGGGACTGTTCTTTCCCTACAAAGAGACAAGATGGACCGCAGATGGAACTACAATCCCTAAAGGAAATGTTGATGGCGAAAACGCCACTCACTACACTAAAACGCCAAACGACGTTTTGGTCGGTTTTGCTGATACTGGATACGTCTCTGAACCACATAAAGATCGTTCCCAAACTGGTTATGTATTTACCAATGGGAACACAACTATATCTTTGAGATCAACCAAGCAAACCCTTGTGGCTACCTCCTCGAACCACTCAGAGATCATTGCTCTACTTGAGATGTTTCGTGAGTGTATATAGTTGAGAGCTATCATTACACATATTCGAGGGACTAGTGGTTTGAGTTCTACCACTGAAGAGCCTACTTGCATTTATGAAGATAATGCAGCTTGCATCGAACAGATAGAGCTAAGATATATCAAGGGGATAATACAAAACACATATCTCCAAAGTTTTCCTACAATCAGCAACAACAGACCCTCCTCAAGATTCAAGTGAATCAAGTAAGGTCTGAGGAGAATGTGGCAGATTTGATCACCAAATCACTGCCTAAGGCCACAGTTGAGAAACATGTGAAAAGCAGAGGAATGCGAAGACTTCCCAAGCTCACTTGATTAATGTAAAGATCAGGGGGAAGTGTAGACGTCAGGGGGAGTCTAACACACACATGTCATTCTCAAATGTAAAAGGTGCGTTGTGCTCTTTTTCTTCGACCAAGGTGTATTTTTGTCCCACAGGGTTTTTATTGTTACTTGGCAAGGTTTTTAGTGAGGCAACAACTCATGCACCATTTCTTCTTTGACTTGGCACAAGGGGGAGTGTTAAAGGAAAAACATATTGTGTGCCTTCGTCAAAGAAACTGACGGAGAGGGAATCAAGGAATCAGTGATTACCATCAATTAGCACAATTATAGATCAATCAGCATTCAATGTATTTAATGTAATTAATATTTCCGTTGTAACTCTATCCCTATATAAAGGGACTATGAAATGAAATGAGTAGACCAATTCCATCTCATTTTTACTTTAACAAATTACTTATTTTTGTCCACTCACTCTAACGGTTTTTAAATGTTTTTCCCCTGGGCCCTTCGGTTTCAAATGCCCAGTTTGCAGGCCAGTTTAGCTTGAGGTCGAGCGTACATGGTGTTGAGGCATAGCTGTCATAGCTTCTGCATTATAAAAGTATCGGTCCTTTATCTTGTATTCTATTCTCTTGTACGCCTGATCATTAGATTGCTCTGATAACCTATGAGATTAATATTTTTTTTAAGTTCAGAAATGTGATTTTGTGATATGGGAGATGTTGTGTTTTAGGGAGCATGGTGGCTCTAGAAGATTAAGGGTGGATTATTTTAGAAGTGTAAATGTCTTTCTATAGGTTTTGGGTAGTCCACTTTTAGAGGAAGTTCCGCCAAATTTTTGATAGAATTTCTTCTAAGGTGGGCCCCACAGGTCCACTTTGGTTTTCAAGGTGAAATCCGGGGCAGGTCCTGTCAAAAATCCTGTTCATGCACCAAAATCACAAATCAAAATCTCGAATTTGGATGAAATAAGTATAGTTCGGATGATTAGAGGTTAGATTAGGAGGAAGATTACCTTGATTTGAACTTAGAATGAAGAAATCACAAAAACCCCCAAATTGTCTTCGGGTTCTAAGGTTTTTGGAGGATTGAATGGCCAAATTTCATGATTTTGGTTAGAGAAATGGGTAGAGGGAGTGAAGAGGAGAAAATCTGGAAATTTTGGTGCAGATTGGGGTTCTAGCGGCGGGGGTGTGGCGGCGTCCAGCGATGTTCGGAGAGAGAGGGAGTCAGATCAGAGGGAGAGCTAGAGAGAGAGAGAGAGAGAGAGAGAGAGAGAGAGAAAATGAGGCTTGGTGGCTAGGGTTTGATGTTATGAGCCCTTAAATACCTCCCCCTAAATTTAATTGTGAAAAGTCTAATTTGCCTCTCCTTTTGGGACAAGTGGGCTTGGGCTGCTCTTATTTTATTTTCCTCTTAATTTCCCTCAAGCCCAATTTCGAAAATACACTTCAAACATCCTTATTTCTCAGACTTCACCGAATCCTTTCAAGAAAATTTTCCGGGCTTATCCTGAGCCTCGATACTTTAAAAAAAAATTTCCTAGACCCAAATTGGATTTTCTCTAAATTTTTAATCCTTTAAAATATCCTCAAAGTCTAACCTAAGCGCGAATACTTGTATACCTTACGAATACGTAGGCTCATATGTTATACGATAAAAATAAAATAAACAAGAAAAAGTAGGGGGTCTACAAATACCTTTATTATTTCGGCAAGAATATCTCCCTTAAAGATTCATGATCTTCATCTACTTGTTTTTGGAGGATTCACATTGGCTGGATGATACAGAAGAGGTGACATGGATTTATTTGATTGGTTTAAATCATGTGGGCCAATTAGATAATTCCTTAATTACCTAATCTAATTGGAGAAGACTTGGAACTCTCTCTAGCCATCCCCTATATATGCCTCGTATTGTGAGATGTCAAGGATCATTCTTTTTTTCTTTTCACACACCAAAAGTCAATTTCATTCTCTAGTTCTTAGTTCTGCGTTTTCAACCAAGGAGGAGAAGAAAAAGAAGCCATGAGCATCACCTTTTCTAGCCATCATCCACCTTGTTGCCGTAGCATTGAGGAGCCTTGCTTCCAAGATCTTCAACATTCAATGTCTTCCAGTGTTCATCATTCATCCTTCATGGTGTATTTTATCTTATTTTTTTCTTACCAACTTCTTAGTTTTTCTTGGTTTTAAATTCAAGAACTATGTAATTAGTTAACTTGACGTTAAGGACAAAGTTTAAAGCCCTTTTATATGTTTTGAATAATAATTTGTGATTTCTATGTTATGATTTCTATGCTGCTTATGTGAGATTGCTTAATTGATTTTGTTTTACAAAAAAACTTTTATATGTTCATCTTATTTGGGTCAACACTTATAGGATTTGCATGTAATTGGAGCTAGATTTAGGTAAACAATTCACCTATTAGTTTTGTGAACATATTTCAAAAGTACTAAAGGCTTTGGAAAAAGGTCAAAATCAATTAAGGAGGATTGCACGTAGATAAGCTTTCATAGGTTGTGCACTTTGGTTGACATCATTTCTTTGTTCTTCATGCATTGAATTTGTTCTTGAGTAGCTAGCTTTCTAGACTATGATTACATGTTCAATATGATTAATTTAGGTGCTTTTACTTAGATTATTTATTTAAGGAAAGTAAAATATGGGAAATCGTTTGCTTACTAAAGTTTCATATGATCAATTCTTTCTCATAACATAGATAATCAACTATAGGGATTGTAATTTGGTTTCATTCATATGACTGTGGCTTTTCACTTTGTTCCTTGCATTTCACCTCCATTTCTATATGGATTTTACGTTCTTATTTTTGTTTCTTTTAATTTTCTATTTCAAAACCTAAAACCCCGCTTTTTACAATTTTGTTTATTTTTTTATTCTCTGTTTTATTTTTATAAATTATACCAGAAATATATTTTAATTCTTTAATTGTTTATGCAATTACATGTGTGCTCTCAATCTTGGCTTGAATGATCTCTACTTATTCTATACTGACAACTACATTTTTCAGGATTAAGTTGAGTGCTACTTTTGGCATATCAAGAACATTAACCAAATGCACAATTTTAAATGAAAAAATTGGGGCAGTAAATTGTAGTACCTTATTTTGTTGTTTTGCTTGCATCAACTGCTTTTTGAATCTTTGATGCTTTAGATTATTTAGATGTAGATGGCTTTTCAGGCTGATCCATTGTAGCACCTTCTTCCCTAGCATTTTCTGCAAAGCATCAAAAGTGCAAAGTTCAAACATTGAATGTCCACATTTTCAAACATTGTATTATAAACTTCAAATAAATTAAGGACAAAATACTGTTTACTTTCTGTACTTATAGGGCCCCGATGTTTCAGTCCTTTACCTTTCAATTTCACCTAAAAACTCCCTAAACTCTTCAATTTCACACAATCCATCCTTGCCGTTAACCATCCGTCAAAATTAGAGTTAAATCGCTGACGTGGCATTAATTCCACCCTAAAAAGTCTATAATACCCTCACTTACTCTTTTTTTGTTAATTATTGTTTTCTCTCTTTTAATATTTTTTTTCTTTTTACCTTCTTCTTCTACATCTCTCCCCTCCTTTGTTATCTCCGTCTCTTCTTCCAAAAACAAAGACTGCTCAAAACTGCTCTGTCCCATCAAGCCCAGTGGTGAATCCAACTCCTGCAAAGATTGCTCCTTTGTTGACAAATGTCTTGAGATGATGCAGCAACCTGAAAGAGCCATGTCACCGAGGACATCCTCCATCAAAATCCTAAACAGAATTGTGAATTGGTGCGACTCTCGATCTTCATCTATTTAGAAACATACCCAGAACCCCAAAACCCCAAGACTCATCAATCATTTCCTAGCCATTTGTTAATATTCTTCATTACTTCCTAGAAAACCAAAGATAACTCTCACCCTATCACGTGAAACACAAGATTATCATCTGGGAAAATCAACTTAATAGCAACTATAGCTCAAATATTTCTTAATTGCAAACAGAAATCATCAGTACTCAGTGCGAAACATGAATAGAAATCATCAGTACTCAATGCGAAACACAAACAACACACACCACGAAACCCAAAATTCTCAAAACAATTACCATGGATCTAATCTGCAGAATCAATTATCTAACATGACGTTATAATTTCTCTAAGCTAAAAAATCACCCCAATAAGCTTCACAACATTCTCTGCATCCAAAACACCTGGCATTTTGCAACCCACCAATTCCCATTTCTTCAACTGCGATCCTCCATCATCCTCACCACCAAGGAGCTTCAATCCAATTTCTCTAGCCTTTTGTTCAAATTGCCTCAGCTTCACCCTTAGCTAGCGGGACACCTACCCCAAATGCTCTTCTAACACCTTTTGGTGCCTTGTACTACTTCATCTGCTGCTCCACCGACTCATGCAGCTCATCCAAAGATTTCTCCCTCTCCCATCGATTTTTCGAGCAGAGCCAAATACTCTAATCTTTCCAATTCCTTTAACCACATTCTGCTCCGACGACCGCTCATTCACCCTTCTCTGATTATTCCGGTTCAATCTCGACCCATAAAGCTCAAAATCTTGCAATCAACCAAAATCAGAAGAATCAATTCCAAAATTGTGACCTCAAATCAAAAACGACGACCGTCGCAAATGTCACATGTGATAGGCTGGATGATTGAAGCAATTTTGATGATGCGTCGGTGAAGAAAGTCTCTGCATATTGCCGCTGGTGCTGCATCGCCAAATTGGATCACGACATTGTTTGACCATAATTCATATACATATTTGTGCCATAAAACATGAAAATTACTTGTTCTAAAGTTCAGTTTAATGTTGACTAATCCAATTCCATGTTTTGTAGAAAATCTTGATAGGAGGAGATAAAAAAATGAAATTCCGGCAAATTTTCCGTGCACCACCACTTTTGGCTGTACAAGTGGTGACACACCACCATTCACGGTGGTGCCATGTATTTTTCGGCCATATTCATAGAGAAGTAAGGAGGATGAGTACCATAACATCTATTCCATTACATCCATTCATCATCATTCTGTTTTAACCAAATTCCAAACCTTTTGGTTCCAATTCAACCAAATACTTCCTATTACCTAAAAGTCTACCATCATCATTACTTTAATATCTATCATGTTTTGGGCTTAATCACCATCCCTCACTCATCATTTCCTACTATAACCGACATCATCACTCTCATACTCCACTTCTTGGTTTTTGGGATCTATCACGCACATCACCCCATTACATCTTCTTTCTCTCTTAATCCCCTCCACAAAACCTCAATCTCCACCTCCCAAAATTCAAACCCATAATATCTATACTCCTCAACCTCCAGCACTACCACTCAAAATTGGCCAAATGAGCATCATATCTTCATCACCAATCCATTCATCATCACAATCAAGAAGTTTATCATCCATCTGTTCCACCGTCAAGGAGGATTCAAGGAGCATTGAAGGAGGAAAACGAAGGAGAATCTTACCCATTGATTTGTCAAGTTTCAACTTGTTCATTATTTCCTCAACTCTTTAATTTACCTTGATCTACTTTATAGATTTGATGCTAATTTGTATGATTATGAGTGAGTAGTTACTTTGTCGCTTTGTTGGGGCTAGGGTTGAAAGCCTTAGCCAAACTTTTATAAATTGATGTTTTAATTTACATTTGATGTCACTCGTGATTTTCATCTTCATATGCTAATTCAAGAAGTGAATGCATTCATTCAAACTTAACTAATTTAAATGTGCTGTGTTTGTCATCTCATGAAAAAATGTTTAGGAAGTAGTTAACCATGAGTATTGATAGCATAATAGCATCCTCTATGTGCATATGAAGGTTGTGAGTAAAAATCACCTAGATCTAGGATTGGTTTGCTTGTGTGATTATCTAAACTCAAAAATTTATGCATCTAGGAATAAGGAATTGAGACTTAACCGGTAATAGGATTTCTTCTTAGGTAATTAATTTTGAACTTACACTATTAAAATTGATAACATTAAAGGTGTTTAAGCCCTTGTAGTCTTATCCGGTTGCAAAGAGGGTAATTGGGAAATTAGAATAGCATCATTTGTATTTGAACTTCAATACTTACAAGGGTTAGTGGTAGACAATTCAACCCCCAACTTCATCCATTATATTAAGAGTTTAGTTTAGAGCAGTTTAGTTTAAATTTGAGCATTTATTTTAATTGGGTTCACTACTCTATCCAACAAACAATTTCACTACCACCACAATGCACATACTCACCATGAGCCTAGATTTCCTTGTGAATTTAGGTTTGAGATTGTACATTTGCATATTCTTGCTCTCCTTAGGATAACACCCTAGTTAGTGAAAGGAATCCAATCCTCATTCGACAACCTTTCTTAAATCTATATACTAGTACTTGTATCCCTTATACTTAAGGGTGGCTATTTGGCTAACAAGTTTTTGGTGGCATTGTCGGAGATTGGAGTGAAATTTGATTCCTAGCTCGGTTTGCCTTTGGGGAAGCTAGATATTATAATTTTCTTTTGTAATTTACTATTTTTGAAGTCATTCTAGAAAACTATCGATCTTTGATTTTTGACAATCGATCGTTTCAAGTCACAGAAACGAAATTCACAAAAAACGATCGATCTCGGACTCAAAATGATCGATTGTTTCTAGTATCAGAAGCAAAAACGATCAATCTCTTGTACCAAACAATCGATCTCGCTGTACGTGATTAAAAATGATCAATCTTGGAAACCAAACGATCTATCGTTTCCTCTGTTTCAGCTTTGTTTTTCTATTTTTGTGCTTCAAATCTCTTGTTTCTTATTTTCTTTCTTTTTATTTATAGCTGTTAATCCTCTGAGAAGTTATAGGTACATACATATAATTTCTTTGAGCTATGGATAGATGGAGCCAAGGATGGAATGATCCAAGGGAGTTTGAGCAAATAAGCTATTATGGTGAAGTTTATCAACAATGGGAGCCTTACATCTAAAGTCACATGTCTTTCAACTATATTTGTGCCTTGTGTGGATCTGATAGGACCAAAAAGTGTGACGATATTATTGAATATGTGCCCCATTTTAGCATTGTTTCTCCTTAAGTTTCGTGTTTTGCGTCAGTGAGTCGTTTTCAGAGTCTTGTTGAGTGTTTGGAGTGAAATAGGCGAAAAAAAAAAAAAAAATTCATGAAAAATCCTAGCTGGATCAGGATTCCTAAACTGTCAACTGTTTTTGCGGTCTTTAACATTTTAATTCCCTTTATTTTCTCTAGAAAATTCTGATATTCTCTTGCTTGTTGGTAGGAAATATTGCCTGGTGGAACTTGGAAACAGCAATGATGGAGTCATAAAATAAAGCATTAAGATATTTGACCAAGCAATGAAGAAGGGAAACAAAGGAGAAAAGAAGTTTCAGTTGAGGAATATAAAAGGAGAAAGACGTTTCAGCTGGAAAATAAATAAAGAGAGAAAAGAAGTTTTCAGCTGAAGAATAAAGGAGAAAGACGTTTCAGCTCAGAAATTAAAGAGAGAAAGAAAGAAGTTTTCAGCTGAAGAATACATGGAGAAAGACGTTTTCAGTTGAGGAATAAAAAAGAAGATGTTTCAGCTGAAAAATAAATAAGAGAAAGACGTTTCAGCTTGGAAATTAAAAGAATTGCCCCATTATGAGAGGATTTAAGGCCATAAAGGAGACGTTTCAGCTGGAAAAGCTAACCAATGCTCCCTAAATAGGCAACATCCAGAACATAATTTGCATCCACTTCCAACCAAGATCACTTCCAACCAAGATCACTCCAAGATAATTCATTGCCTATCACTTCCTGGCGAAAAACCATTCCAAGACTGCCCAATTCACTTCTTAAACTTCCATCACCTACAAGACCGTGACACCATCCATCCATCAATCTACAAAGCTCTAAGGCGCTGAGTCAAGGACGCTCCACCACCATCGCAGAGACGAGTTCATCACCTTGTTGCTAAGCCGTTGAGGAAAGCTTCAAAGTGTAACTATGACTCTACTTACAATTTTTATTTCGGTTTTGTGTGTTTCAATTTGCGAGTTGTGTAATTGGAGACATAGAATTTTCAGAATATTTTTGTTAATATTTTTGAAATTTTCAGTTTATTATTGAGTTAATTTCGAGAATTCTTTTATGATGCATGTTACAATCTTGTGCCCTTTTACGTGTTTAGGTAATTTTCAGAGTTAGGTTCATAAGTTTGCATGCTAGAATAACGGTGAGAGTTCTTGTGTGTTTTCTTAATTCGCCAAGAGTAATTGTTATTTGTTAAGGCGCTGAGTTAAACAAGTAGCAATTAGTTCTAACGGGTGGTAAAAATCATGTTTTAATGATTAAATGATTCTGGAAATTACGTGTTAAATTCTATGTCTAATGGTTAATTTGCACGTGTGAGTTGATTCGAGGGTTAGATAATACTACTAGTTAAGAGAATTACGCTGAGTGTTTTCGAAAATCAGTAGTATTAGGCTTGGTAAGGACTTTTCCGATCCAAACCTACATTAGAACGAATCAGATAAATGGATTGATCCGCTGAGGCTTTTCATTTGAGCTCTTATCTAGGCATATAAGATTGGCACATTTTTGTAGCATGTTGAAATGGATTTTCTGTTTTTACACTTAGTAATTTTCGAGTGGTATTGGTCTAGGTTAGGGAAGTCGATCATTGTATATAGGTTTATTTGTTTTGTTTTTATTTTAAGTAGATTAGGAACCAAAATTCAAAACCCCCATTTTATTCTTTTATTTGTTAATTGACCTTTTTGTGTAGGTGTACCCTACAATCCCCGGACTGAACGATCCCTGCTTATCCTATACTAACAACTACATTTTGCAGTTTGCAGGGTTAAATTGTGAGGCTATTTCAGCCGCATCAGGATCTCCACAACACTCACCTCTTGAGTGTATCTTAAGATTTGATTATCCGAAATTCATGCAAGAGTATGAGTATGAAATGAGCATGCATCAAGAGACTATGGCATCCTAAGCACATCCTCAAGAAGAAGAAGAAGAAGAAGAAGGCGAGTCTCTAAGATCTCTACTTCAAGAAGCCATTGCTGAGATGAAAGCTAACAATGTAAGAATGGAGTAAGAGATTGATCAACTCAAACTTCATTATGCATTAGAGTAATCATCAACCACCTTGCAAGAGCCACAAATTTTCCTTGATCCAGTGGAGTCAACCTCAAGTGAAGAAGTGTGTTAAACATCATGAGCAAGAGTTCCCTATTCAAGTTCAAGAAGATGATGTGAAAATGCAAGAAGAACCACTTGGTTATGGTAGCCGTCAAATGAGCAAGGAAGAAATGAAGCAAAGCATTGATGGTTTTGTGCAATTTTGGAAAGAAAAGGGATTTTTTGTTAAAGATAATCTTGAAGAATATGATGAACACTTTGAGGAGAAATATGCAATGATGTGAAAATGCAAGAAGAACCACTTGGTTATGGTAGCCGTCAAATGAGCAAGGAAGAAATGAAGCAAAGCATTGATGGTTTTGTGCAATTTTGGAAAGAAAAGGGATTTTTTTGTTAAAGATAATCTTGAAGAATATGATGAACACTTTGAAGTCATACACCATGATCCATATACCAATGAGTCCAATCTCTCCAAGATGAAGAAAGTCCTTCCATACTTTGTCATGAAGAAGAAGTTGAAGAATCAAGGATTTTTCTTCCTCCACCATCCAAGAAACACAATCAAAAACTTCTCAAGGAGCAAGATAGAACACTGAGCACTCATGTTTACAATAAGAATATTGAGATCCACCATATAGTGCTCAATGCTTCTATGATGAAGTAAATGATTGGAAAGGAAGTGATACACTTGTTCACAACCTTCCACCTCATTCTCACATACCTCTACCACATACTTCTTCTCCAAGCATCAAATCCACATCAACTTTGAAGGAGGAGTCAAGAATGATACTTGGAAGCTCCATTGCAAAGAATAGGAAGACTAAAAGAAAGCCACTCATTTGGTCAAACATTGGAGAGTTCATGGATTGCTTTTGTTCTTGCCTCTATGACACTTCAAGAAGTCCTTTGGCTCTAAATAGTACGGTGGTCTTGCACAAGAAGTATTCTCCTTAACAAGTGGTTGTAACTTCTAAGGACTGGCTAGAAGTCTTCAAAAACAAAACCCTACTTGAAGGTAGCCAAGCATGAATGAAGGGTATTTGAATAAGAGAAGACGATGAAGAAGAAATATGTCATTTTTGATACAACACCAAAGTTATGAGCTCGGATTGCAATGCTTTGATGTCTTGTTTGTTGGTGACTTGCGGAGAGTAATATGGTCTTCAAGGGGGAGCTTTTCTAACTCTTGCATTTTAGTTTGTATTTTGTGTTTACTCATTTTGTTTTTGTAATTGTATTAAATTTATTTATGTTTTTGAGCTTGTTTTGTTTTAATAATTATGTTAAGTTATGTAGTTTTACTCCATCAATGCTTGAATGTTTCATTGAGAAGCTTTTAAGAACATCATTTTAACATTGAGGACAATGTTAGATTTAAGTGTGAGGGAAGGAAAACTTCATTTTATGTTTTAAGTTATATTTTGGTCCAAAACCTTTAAAGCACCTAAAATTTAAAAATTTGCTAGTTTGGATCACTCTTGTGATTTTTAATTATTTATTGTGTTTTGTTAGTGCCTTCCAACACCAATGATGAACTTGAACTTAATATAAATGTGGGTTAGAAAGAATGTTTGGATCTTATGAGCTTTATTTTTCAAAATAAATCATTATAGATTAAGTGTTTGATTTCATTTATATCCATATTTGTTATATCAATATAGAGGTAGAGAAGCATAGTGAGACTTGAGCTTAATTGAAGCGCATGCATTATTCTAAGCACTAATTTCTTCATAAGTGAACATCTCATTTGCTTTGTATCTCTAGAATTTGCTTCATTTATTTCAAATCTCTTTGTTACAATTTTACATCTTGGAAACGAATTAGGCAAATGGCCAAATGAGTATGTCCCAAGATATTGAATATCCTTAGATTGCCATTTTGAGCCTTTATGTAAGCCTTTCAATTCTTTATACTATAAATGTCTACCCTTAACTTAAATACTTGCCTTATTCTTTCAAGTTTACTTAATGAACAATACGAAATTGTTTATGTCATAATGCTAAAAGTAACAAGTTTGGGGGTATCCAGAAAAGAATAAGTGTGGGCGTGTTCGTCGATCCGCAATTTTACTTCTTGTTAGTTAAAAAAAATGTATCAAGAAAAAAAAAAGTGAAAAGAAAGAAAAAAGAGGAGAAACAAAAGAAAATCTCAAAAGAGTGTTATTTCAATTCAATAATTAGTTTTTGTTCAAGTTTGGGGGAGTGGTGAGAAAGTGGAAATTTTGAGCATCTTTAGTTCTTAAATTCTTAATCTCAAAAGGATTGTTGCTTAAAAATTGTTTAACCATTTCATTTGATTTCTTTAACCCCTCACCCTAAGCCTCATTGTATCTATTAAAAGTCATTATGCGATTTTGTTGATGAGTAGAGATGAGATTGAAGGGCAAGCATATGGCGGTATTGCATGAGACTGTTATGAGTGTAGAATAGTTAACCCATAAACATTTGTGTGAAAATTAGAGTGAATATCTTGTGAGTTTATGGTTAACATGGTTTGACATGCATTCTCAATTTTGGTACATTGAAATGACAAATTAGAGACATATTACACATTTCAAAATGCAAGCATTTGATCTATGATCCATGAAGTTTTAAGACCTAACTTGATTTCCATGCCCTATCAATATTGTGTTCTTTGAGGAAATTGTTGAAAGGATTAGGTAGTTGTTGTAGTGTCAGATATGGGTTAGTTTGCTTGAGGACAAGCAAAGTTCAAGTTTGGGGGTATTTGTTGAATTATAATTCATATACATATTTGTGCCCTAAAACGTGGAAATTAGTTGTTCTAAAGTCCAATTTAATGTTGATTAATCCAATTCCATGTTTTGTAGAAAATCTTGACAAGAGGAGAAAAAAGTGAAATTTCAGCAAATTTTCCGTGCACCACCTCCTTTGGAGGCACAAGTGGCAATGCATCATCACTCACGGTGGTGTCATATATTTTCCGGCCATATTCATGGAGGAGTAAGGAGGATGAGTATCATAGCATCTATTCCATTGCATCCATTCATTTTCATTCTATCTTAACCAAATTTCAAACCTTTTGGTTCTAATTCAACCAAACACTCTTTATTACCTAAAAGTCCACCATTATCATCACTTCAATATTTATCATGTATTAGGCTTAATCATCATCCATCACTCATCATTTCCTACTCTAACTACACTATCACTCTCATACTCTTTTCCCTTGTTTTTGAGAGCTATTAACACTCTCATACTCCACCTCTTTGCTTAATTCAAAATCCTAGCTGCTATCTTAACCACACCACCATTTCCACATCCCTCTCCATTTATTTAAGCACCCATTTTTCACAAGGAAGAGACATCACGCACACCACCCCAATATTCTCTCTCAATCTCATTCATAAAACCTCCATCTCCATCTCCACCTCCCAAAATCCAAACCTATAATATCTATACTACTCAACCTCCATCACCACCACCACTACTCCATCACTACCACTCAAAATTAGCCAAATGAGCATTATATCTTCATCACCATTCCATTCATCATCTATCATCCATCTGTTCCACCATCAAGGAGGATTCAATGAGCATTGAAGGAGGAAAACAAAGGAGAATCTTACCCATTGATTTGTCAAGTTTCAACTTCTGTTCCACCATCAAGGAGGATTCAATGAGCATTGAAGGAGGAAAACAAAGGAGAATCTTACCAATTGATTTGTCAAGTTTCAACTTGTTCATTATTTCCTCAACTCTTTAATTTAGTTTGATGTACTTTATAGATTTGATGCTAATTAATTTATATGATTATGAGTGAGTAGTTACTTTGTTGCTTTTTTGGGGCTAGGGTTGAAAGCCTTAGTCAAACTTTTATGCATTGATGTTTTAATTTACATTTGATGTTACTTGTGATTTTCATCTTCATATGCTAATTCAAAAAGTAATTCAAGAAGTGAATGCATTCATTCAAACTTAACTACTTTGAATGTGGTGTGTTTGTCATCTCATGAAAAAATGTGTAGGGAGTAGTCATTGATAGCATGATAGCATCCTCTGTATGCATATGAAGCCTGTGAGTTAAAATCACCTAGATCTATGATTGGTTTGCTTGTGTGATTATCTAAACTCAAAGCTTTATGCATCTAGGAACAATGAATTGAGACTTAATCGGTAATATGATTTATTTTTAGGTAGTTAATTATAGACTTATCCGGTTAGAATTGATAACATTAAAGGAGTTTAAGCCTATTTATTCTTATCCGGATGCAAATAGGGTAATTGGAAAATTAGAATAACATCACTTTTATTTGAACTTCAATACTTATAAGGGAGGTTAGTGGTAGACAATCCAACCCTAACTTTGTCCATTATATTATTAGTTTAGCTTAGAGTAGTTTAGTTTACATTTGAGCATTTATTTTAATTTGGTTCACCACTCTATCCAACAAACAATTTCACTACCACCACAATGCACGTACTCACCATGAGCCTAGCTTTCCTTGTGAATTTAGGTTTGTGATTGTACATTTGGATATTCTAGCTTTCCTTAGGTTAACACCCTAACTAGTGAAAGGAATTCAATCCTCGTGGGTTCGACAACCTTTCTTAAATCCCTGTACTATTACGTGTACCCTTTATACTTGACGGTGGCTATTTGGCTAATAGACATCTGTCTTCCCACCACATTCATCTCTCACCAGAGCGTCGTCCAACCTCAGAGAGAGAGAGAGAGAGAGAGATTTGGATTTAGGCTTGTCAATCGGAGGCGCGAGTTTCAGAAAATCGGAGAAACCGAAACTTAATGGAGGAGATACCAGAGAAAACGAAATTCAGGCGAAGAGGTAAAAAGAAGATGGAAATAACAGAGGAGGAGAAAGATGTGGAAGAAGAAGAGGTAAATAGAAACAATATAAAAAGAGAAAGAGAAAAATAATTGACAAAAGAGAGTAATTGAGGCTATTATAGACTTTTTAGCGTGGAATTAATGTCACGTCAGTGATTTAACTCTGATGTTGACTGATGGTTAACAGCAAGGACGGATTGTGTTAAATTGGAGAGTTTAGGGAGTTTTTAAGTAAAATTGAAAGGTGAGGGACTGGAACGTCGAGACCCTATAAGTATAGGGAGTAAATAATATTTTGTCCATAAATTAACAAGGCAACCATTCCAAAAATAAAAATCAAACCTTCCTCCACACTTTCATAAAATTCAATGTCTTCAATAGTAGAAACATATTGAATGTTGTTGATCCTGCAAGACCTGATCTAGTTTTGGTAGCATATCAATGCTTCCACTGTTTTGGGAGTTACAGAACTCATAAAATGATCGATGACCCTTCTGCTAGTGCTAAAGAAAGACTCACTTGCCACTATGCTCACTTCTATTGTCAAAACATCTTTGGCAAGTGCAGTAAGGTTAGGATACTTGACACCATTCATCTTCCACCATTTCAATATCTCCCACTTTTGAAGATTTACAGGCTTCTCAATTGGGTCCAGTAGGTATCTATTCACTTCTTGTCTAACAACAGCTTCGTCAGAGTCTTCCAATTCTCTCTCCTAATTTGTTCCATGTCTTTTATTTTTTCTAGTAGCCTCAACTGGCTTTTTAGAGCTGGATTTGCTGCCTTGGCTAACTATGCTCTCTCCACTTTTAGATTTTCAGTCCTTGAAGACATCATTCATGAGTTGTACAAATACAAAGGGACACTAGAAGCTCTTTAACCTCGGCAGACTTTGTCTTAATGTCTTTATTCTCCATCTTCAGCCACTTTTTGCAGATACTTTCAAAGTTTCTTATCTTGAACCTTGGGTATAACACCAAAGCATTGAATAAAAGCTGATTTCAGTCTTCTAAGATCCCAAAATACTTATCAAACTTCCCTTTCATCTTCACAGCCATAACGAACAAGATCATCTCAGTCTCTGAATCAGTGCACATATATGGTTTAGTGAACAATTCATCTATCTCATCTTTGATGGCCACATATCATGAAAAGCTTTCCATGATGTTGGGTGATTTAAGGCACTAATCCTCATTGTTAGATCATAGAAGACTTTTAAAAACCTCACAAAAACTGGAGCATTTTCCCAATCCTGTTTAATTGATGGCCTTACCCTTGTTCTCCTCGATTTCTTCCTTTAATCAGTCCCTCCAACTTGCAGTTCATCAACTTTCTCATCCACATTTTCATCCTCATCAAAGTACTTCTCGTACTTGCTATCCCCCTTATCTACCATTATATTGAAGGCTTTTCGCAGCTCTAATGCAATGTCTAGCATTAGAAAGGTTTAGTTCCACCTTGTTGGCACATGGAGGATGCAAATCTTCTTGCACTCAAGCTTCTCCTTCTCTGCACACATTTTAAAAGCATAAAGCCTTTGTCCGCTACTCCGAACATATCGTATTATTGCATTCCTAATTGAAGCAACTTACCTCTCCATCATTTTAAGTCCTGATCCGACAATGAGGTTCAGAATGTGGGCAACGCACCTAACATGCAGATACTTGCCTCCTATAATAGGTGGCTTCTCCCAGCCTAATATCTTTTTCCTAATGTAGTAAATTGCAAACTTGTTTGCACAACATAAATGTTCAAGACTCTCTCAACTTCCTAATCAAGCTAACATGCATCCAACAACTTCCCTATACTAGTTCCCTAATGATTAATTAGGAATCACCCTAAAGTTTAGTATTCTTTTGTGCAATGTCCAACCAGAATCAACAAAATGGGCAGTCAGCACCATGTAGTTGATATCTTGCACCGATGTTCGTGTATCAGTGGTTAAGCATATAGGTAGTGATTCCTTAACTATTTCTTAAGCTCTAATTTGGTTACTTTATACATAGACAGTAACTAAAAACAATAACCCTCCTAGAAGGTATATCCCACCTATAGGCACAACCACATGACAAAAATATCTATAGCCAAGCCTTTCAAGGAAACTGAAAGGCAGTTCATTCATGACTATCATCTTGCAAGTTGCTTCCCTGCAAGCTTCCTGACTTCATTTAATCATCACTAACTCCTTAGTACCACCGGTACTTAACTCCTGCTGTCCACTTTCTAAATCAACCCTACTTGGATATTTTTTGCACACCTCTTATATATGTCTCCTAAGTTAACTAGTTCCATTTCCATAACTATCACATGCAAGATCAATACCACAGTAATTGCATTTAGCGCTCTCTCTTTAGCACAAGTCTGAACATTCTTACCATCCTTTACCTCGAATAGCGGACTCTCAATCTTCTTGAAGTGCAAGCACGCCTAGGATCTTCCAGTAGGTTTTTCTTCTTGAGTTTCTGCATCTCCAGCATCTTCAGCAGGACCAGCACGTTTTTCTTTTCCTCTCCAGCGCGCTTTCTCTTCTAGGCCTTGAAGGTTTTGGGAAGTGTTTAAACTGTCAATGCATCATTTGGTATTTGAACAACAATTGCTTGATAATTGGAATCAGAATCGGATGACGAAATTTGGGATGAATTTTGCATTGACGCCATGAACTGGGATTTGGGAATGAACTGGGGAATGAATTGAGTTTTCGGAACAAGGGTTTTCAAATTATAGAATGAGATCAATGAATTGGGGAAGAGACATGAACAAGGGTTTTCAAATTTCAGAATGAAATCAATGAACAAGGGTTTTCACATTTCAGCGATTTCTCTATTTCAGAATGAGAGCCAAGTGTTTCGATTAGGTTTCGATTGAGAGAGAGAGAGAGAGAGAGAGAAGCTTGAGAGTGTGATTCTGTGAGAGGCCAAATGAATTAGGTTTCGATAGGGAAAATGGGAAATTGGGATTGAAATTAGGTTTTAGAGTTTTATTTTAGTTAAAATATAATATATATATATATCTATTTTATATGAAAGCCAACAGCGTTTTGGGAGTGAAATGAGTCGGGACAGCTGAAGATTAAAGGCTAAAATGAGTCGAGAATATTCGGTCGCGACCTCAAAACACCAAACAACGTTGTTTTGGTACTTTGAAAAAAAAAATTTTTGAGCGTTTGCAAGACGCCTTCCTATGTGTCTTGTGCAGCGCCTTACATGCCTCTCAGCCTAAGCAGCAAAACACATTCATTTTTATGGCACTTTCACGTTTTTAAAGCCTCAAGCACACCTCGAGACGAGCTTTTTAGAACAGAAGCCTTTTTACTGATATATATATATATATATATATATATATATTTCTTTTTTGATATTCTTCGGCAAATTCCTTTCCAGAACTGCATCCTCTAGGTTCTAGTGAGAGTAGTGAGTATGAGCAGAACAAAGCGACACCGTGATTACCCACCTGCTTCCTCTCCTTGTCGAAACCCTAATCAACCCGAACCCAAACCCGAACCCGCGAAGAAGCACCACCAATCCGACCCTACCTTTCCCTCATACCTGGACACTCCCAATCCCTTACCTCCCAAAATCAAACTACTGTGTGCAATTGTGGCCGAAATCCACTGTCACTCGGTCGAAGAAACGTTGAACGACACCGGTATTCGAGTGACCCAGCAAGACGTTGAAGAGGTCCTCAAGCTTTCCTACGCCTTCCCGGGCTCTGCCCTCAAGTTCTTTCGGTGGTCCGGTCTTCAGCTCAATGAAGACCACAGCCCATATTCGTGGAATCTGGTTGTTGATCTCTTGGGCAAGAATTGCTTCTTTGATGCCATGTGGGACGCCATCAAGTCTATGAAGCAAGAAAGGTTACTCTCTTTGGCCACTTTTGCTTCTGTTTTTAGTAGTTATGTAGTTGCCCATCGCACTCCCGAGGCTCTTATGACATTTGAGGTTATGGACCAATATGGTGTTCCTACAGATATTGTAGCATTGAATTCTCTTTTGAGCGCAATTTGTAGAGATGGCAAGACGGCCGATGCCCTTGATTTTTACTACATTGCTAAGGACAAGATCAGGCCGGACCCCGATACTTACGCCATCTTGTTGGAGGGGTGGGAGAGTGAAGGGAATGTAGCCTCGGCTACCAAGGTTTTGGATGAGATGGTGAGTCAGATTGGTTGGGATCCAACCAATGTGCCCGCCTACGATTCATATCTGAACACTTTGCTTAACGGGCCTAATGGGATTCGCGAGGCGCTGGACTTCTTTGAGACCTTGAAAGCTAAGAGGTGTTATCCAGGGGTCAAGTTTTTCAGGCTTGCGCTTGATGAGTGTGTCAAGAAAGGTGATGCTAGGGGAGCTGAGGCTCTTTGGGAGGCAATGGTAGGCAGACTTGGTTTGCAACCTGACACCAATGTGTATAATTTGATGATTTCTTTGCATTGCCATGGAAACAATATTAATGTAGCAAAAGGGATGCTGGATGAGATGGTCTACAATGGGGCATTTCCAAATTCGCAAACATATAACATGTTGTTAAGATGCTCATTAAGAATAGGAGGTTACAGGAGGCTGCCGTTTTTTTACTGAGATGATTAAAAATGAGTGTGTTCTGGACCAGGATAATTGTATTGCTGCAGTCAGGATATACTTGGATTTGGGGGACCCTTATTTTGCAATAAAAGTCTGGAAGTTTATGATAGAAAATTACCGTTCTGGCTTGGAGGATACTGGTAATTTGTTGGTTCTAGGACTTCGCAATCTGAACAGAGTCCCAGAAGCAGTCAAGTATGCAGAGGATATGATGCTAAGAGGCATCAAGTTGAGTTCTTCTTCAATGTCAAAACTCAAAGACAGCCTTGTCCAAGCAAAGAAGCAATACATGTATGATGAACTTTTGAGAAAGTCGAAAGCTCAGCAGCTAGGTTAAAAGTATTTGGAATTATCTGTGCTTGATACACTGTTTAGAGTAATATCTTGTCCTTCCCCTGTGTATAAGTTCCACATTATAATCTCTCCGCTGTGAAAAATAAACTTGCCTAGTGTCATACAGCTGGCTGCTATATAGT
This sequence comes from Rosa lucieae, assembly GCA_024704745.1. Taxonomy (NCBI): domain Eukaryota; kingdom Viridiplantae; phylum Streptophyta; class Magnoliopsida; order Rosales; family Rosaceae; genus Rosa; species Rosa lucieae. Next base: position 22,907 of record JANPXK010000489.1, read on the forward strand.
TGTATTCCTTTTTGTATTCTGTCCATGCTGTGGAAAATGATAGATGTTCTTTAACATGTATTTGACTAGAAGATAACAATTCTCTCTTCTGAATACAGTTATCAGTTTAGCCCTCTGAGCTTTAGGTCTGTACATCTCATTCTTGCAGTTAAGATCTGTTATACTGTAGGCATGGAAGTCTTTGAATTGTTATAATGTGTGGAAATCAATCCATCTAAACTTTATCTGTCCCGATATAGTGTGTGTATTTTTTTTTAGTGTGCAGTTTAGAAACAGAACTCCTAACTTTGATGGGTTGTTGAAATTTGTATGATGGCATGTGTGCAGCTGCTTCCAGTGTCAATAAACTTTTTCTGCAGTGTCCTATTTTTCCCCATGTTCCACCTTGACTTTGAATGTAGAAAGTTTTTAAAATTACGTCAGATGTTGGTTGCCGTTATAATATTGATGGGAATTGAAAATTTTCTCTGAGTTTCTAGTATATTTGTCATCTCAAGAGCTTCCTTTCATGTGGTGGTTGATCACAAGATGTTCTATCTATGTTATATGGTAAAGTGCATTTCTTCGATTTTGATCTGTGTACAGACATTGTCTAATTGATTACAAACTGCTTTATTTAAGTTGTAGGAACTGCTAGGGCTATGTATAAGACATAACAATATGCCAAGGTACTTTGGGTTAAGATCAGCAGCAGCTTTGCTTATAATGCTTTTTTTTTAGTATCACTTGGAAAGAGTTCTTACATTGTTATGCAACAAGTGTAATCTTGCAAGATTAAATGCTACTGCTCATCCTTCTAGTTTTGTATGTTTTGGCTGTAATCTACACAATCCCGATGGAGGTGATTAACTTCGATTCCTTGGATTCATATTTATCGTCTTTAAATATCATGCTGTAGTCTTGTTTGTATGATGGAAGGGCAGAAAAGGTTTCCTTTAATGACATGGGGCAGACTAGATTTGCTGTTTGCTACCTTTGTATGGTAGAATGATTTTGAATACGGTGGAAAGATTTTAATATTCTTTTCTACTATACTACCTAGAATTATTCTATGAAGTTGAGTTGTAATTGTCACATAAATTCCAACATGATCCTTGAACAAGGACGGTAGGTTGAAAGTAGATGTCTACTTTGCACTGATGTCTACTCTCGACCACTCCAATATAGTATATACGTTACGTACGTACGCAAAAGAGGATTTAAAGTGGACGTGCATAGTTAACTTCAAATGTGTATCTTCTCTCAATCATTTGATGTTCACAGATTTCGTGTGGAAAAACTCTTTGCAAATTTTTCTTTTTTCTATTTAATCTATAAAAACAGACAACAGAAAACAAACACAGCTAACAAACCAAACAGAAACAAAACAAACGCAGCTAATAAACCAAACAGAAACAAAACAAACAGGTACAAAATCAGGGTGGGGAAGCAGCAGTGGCAAACATCAAGATGTGTTGAAGAGATAGGAGGCGGCTTCAAAACCCAGTCTTGAAGGCAATTGCCAATCTGTCGGTCCAACACCAACTAGAAGAAGAAAAAGCAGAGGCCAGATTTTCATCCGGCTAATTAGATCAACTGCCGACAAATATCTAAGATGAAACAAGAGAGAGTGAATCAGATTCTAAAGTGAAGGAGGAAAGCGAACTATTTGGAATATCAAACTAGGAAAAATTATCACTTATGTCATTGAACTAGGACTTAATCGACACTTTGGTCATTTTATTTTTAAGGATATCATTTTAGTCATTCAAGGTTAGTTTATTTTTCACTAAAGACTTCTGGCCCAATTACTAAAAAATGCTAAAACTGGAAATAATTTTAAAATGAAAAAAAATACACCGTTAAAAATTCACTACTTTTATTGAAGAAGCTAGAAGTATCAAGTTTAGCGTCTCTTTGAGAAAATTAATATTAAAAAAAAAGTTGATTTTTTTTTTGGCCAAAATATCTTGAAATTAAAAAGGAAAAAAGAGGAATTTGGTACTCAATATAACCAAAATGTCCTAAAAATATGAGTTATTTACAAGAATTTAACAGTGAAGTTGACGGCAGTGACCACAGTGTTTAAATTGAGTGACTAAAGTGAAATAAAAGTATAGTATGACTAAAATGCGAGCCGCTCTTACCAAAAATTTGGCGAAACTTCTCCTAAAAGTAGACTACCCAAGACCTGTAGAAAAATAATTACACTTCGAATACCAAACACCATCCTCAACTCCTGGAGCCACGCTGCTCCCCGAATAACAACAAACTCCACAACATAACCCAAATCTCAACTTAAGAACATTTAGCCTAGGTAATTAGAGCAATCTAGTACACAAGATATACAAGAAAATAAAATAGAAAGGTAAAGGATCGAAAAATCCTACAATGTGGAAGCAGTGACAACTATGCCTCGACTCCATGTACACCTGACCTCAACTAATCTAACCAACAAACTGGACATTTGAAACCGAAGGGCTCAGGGAAAAACATTTAAACCGTTAGAGTGAGTGGACAAAAAATAAGTAATTTCAAAAGAAATAAGTAAAACTTAGTGCTTCCCAATTTATTCTCTTAAAACCAAACATGCAGTAAAGTCTTGAAAGACTCTTAATCATTCTCTAAAACTAAATCTCAACTCCTGCTGTGGATCGTCTCGAAGACCATATCAAAATTTCGTTAAAATACTCACATAATTAAGTATCTCGAAATTCTTTCATAAATCTTGTATCTCTCAAGTCATAATGTAACTCTCATCTCCAAACTCTTGAAATCTCATAAAATACTCATATTGTAAATCAGGCGATGACTAGAGAGGACTGCCGACCAGGGACGCATCCGACCGGAATATGAGGAGGTGGTGGTTAGAGGGTACTACCGACTAACCATAGATAGTTAGAGAGTACTGCTAACTAACGACCAGATGACGCATCAGAGGGTATTGCCGACCAGAATATTCTGGAGGGTACTGCCGACCAGAATATTGTGTAGAGGGTATTGTCGATCAGACTATCACCTGGAGGGGACTGCCGACTAGGTAATGCATGCGTGAACTAACATATTTACCTCCTCGAATAAACTGAACTCACTCTCGTTAAAATATTATACTCATGAAATCTCGATAACTCGTTTATACTCAAAGTATTTAAATCATCACGTTTCTCCCAATAACTTGATATTCGCATAACTCGAAGATAGCAAATGCTTTTGGAAAGAAAAGTCAATATTAATTCCATAAATCCTCAATAATAAATTGTCAAAAGCATATTTCTTGAACTCTCGAGAAATTGATCATACTCAAGTACTTCAATATCATACATACTATTTAAATCTCAAATTTACTTCTCAATGATTCGGTATTCAAAATCTCAATAGAAATCAAACAATAAACCAATAAAACCAAATATTGGCAAAACTCTGTAAATCCTCCATAACTCAAAATATACTCATTGACGATAAATCATATATATCATAAGATCACAATATAATAAAGTCATAATATTAATAGAAAAATAATAAAATAACAAAAATACTACATGCACAATTAATTTAAAAGCAAATGTCCACTCATAGATTTGCGACTACAACATCGTCCAACGATCTCTTCCTCGAACTTGGTCTACACGTCGTCCTGACAAAATGATATTATAAATAATTGTTTCTCGATACTCGAAATTAAATTGACGATGACAAAATCGAAATCCTAAAACCGATAATTCATTTGAAGCTCGAAATCATGTAAGAACGGCTCCAACTTCATAGATTACATTGACTCGATAATTATAACAACCTATCGAAACATGGGGTCAATCCAATGTCGGATCCCCATAAATCGACAACCCAAACTCCACACTTCGGAAAATCACAATGAATACCAAACTTCCTCCAATCTTTACAAAACACACGCCAACATGCTCCACAAGTTACAAGGAATGCAACTAGCAAATTTACGAGGCCAAAATAGACCCCCACGCGCCGCCGGCTAACCCCCGAACCGGGTATCAACACCTATACCAAAATCTTCCTCTCATCATGCCCAACAACTTTTACAACTACAACAAAGTGTAATTTGAAGTCAAAAGTCCGGAATTTACCTCGAAAGCCAAAGGGGAAAAAAATCGAAACCCTAGAATTTCGAGGCTTCGATTCTTGCTCCACACTTAAATTTGGATCAAGAGGCTTGGATAGCTTGATATGTGTTGCAAGAGCTCCAAAATGCACCAAGTATTGTCTCCGGAGGTGACCGGAAACTCGAGTTCCGACCAAAACCCAAGAACGATGACAATGACACTTTTTCTCTTCCTTGCTGAGTTATCCACTGTCCAAATCGAGCCATCAAACCACCCTAGGATTGAAGAGGACGGTAAGAGCTTTCCAAAGGTACCAACAGCGTTCGAATCCGTCGTCGGACGAAGAAGAAATCGCAGGCAAAAGTCGATGGGGTTGGGGAG
>JANPXK010000490.1:0-25158 GCA_024704745.1 Rosa lucieae
GCTTCGATCCAGCTAGGGAGGCAGCGGCTGTGCAAGGCGAGGCCAGGGAGCAGCTGGGCGTGCGGCGGCGAGTTCGGCAAGTGCCGGGTCCGAGGTGCAGGCGGCCGGGAACGGCGGTTCGGCAAAGGTGGAGAGGGGGTTCGGCAGAATTTTCCTATTTATAGAAAATTTCCAATTTTCAAATATTCATAACGTATTCATACGAACTCCGAATATTACGTTCCACATATGCACTAGATCGTATCGACGAGCTCTACAACTTTCATGAATAAAGTTTTCCCAAATTCGGTACGTATAAAAAGTCACTTTTTGAGACCCCCTAAATAACGTTCGATTTTGAAAATAAAATCGTTCGAACTAATTCCACAACTCCTCCAAGCTTCGTATTTGTGCCCATGATCACGAAATCATTTCCAAAATGTCATCGGAAATTAAATTAAATTTTCGAGGTATTACAATTTATCAAATTGTTTGATCTCCTATATGTTTTCTTGATATTATATGCTGCCAAAATTGTTATAAGCAAGAAAATTCTCCATAATTAGATAGATCATAAAGACAAGATAAATTAGATAGATCAAGTTTGATTTATTTCATGCTATCAAAGTAGCTTAGTATACCATAAACTATCTATCTATTATGTCTACTTTATGTCAGAATACATCATGAAACTTAAAATCAAATTGATGTTAATTTCCAAAGAAATGTATGTTAAGCATTTGGTTTTTGATTGTGAATATACATAATTGTGAACATTTAGACATCAGTGGAGGTGAGCACACCACAAAGGTTGTCAGAATCTTGAAAGTGATTGAGTTTCATTTTTATATATATATAAAATTAAGCATGAATGAATATTCAGATTATGAATTTTCATTTCAATTTGGGACTTGAAAATGTTCTGGTATTGGGCAGACTATAATGTTTTACTAAATTTTATTGATAAGCAGCCATGCATTTCCCTATGAGCACCAGCCAAATTGAGCTTCTGAATGGCTCAAACTTCAGAAAGTGGAAAGTAGACATTGCGCTCAACTTGGGAATACTAGACTATGATCATGTGCTCAAAGAAGATCCACCTGAGCAACTAACACCAACTGCAAGTAGAGAGGCCAAAGAGAAGTTTTAAAAGTGGTACAAGCAGAATAAAATGGCTTTGATTATGATTAAGAAAAGCATACCTGAGAATGTGAGAGGAGGCATTCCAGATTCTGAGTATGCAAAGGTATTCTTCAACTCCATTGCGGAGAAATTCAAAATTTCAGATAAAGCTTAAACAAATAATCTCATGAAATCACTCATGAGAATAAAGTTCAGTGGAAGTGGTAGTGATAGAGAGTTCATCGTGAAAGGTTCATATATTGCTGGAAAGCTCAGAGGACTAAATATATATGTGGAAGACTCATTTATGGTTTACATGCTGCTGAACAAACTACTAGATAAGTATGATAATCTGAAGTCAGTCTACAAGACTCAGAAAGAGTAGTACACTGTGAATGAATTGATCTGACTCTGTGTTGAAGTTGAAGATGAAGTCAAGAAGAAAGGAAAAGAAATCTCAGTGAACTAGGTCACTAAGATGCAGCATAAGAAGAAGTTTGGAAACAGTTACATGATAGAACCATTTTAATGCGACGTTTTAACTGTTATTTCCCTATATTTTCTGCGTTATTTCCTTAATAAAACTCTGTTTAGGAAAGTGTCCATTCTTTGATTGGGAAAGTTCCTAATTGTTGAAAGTTTCCGTTTTGTAGTTTCTATTTTTCATTTTTAGAAAGTTTCCCATTTTAGTTTAGGAAAGTTTCCATTTCTTATTTTAGAAAGCTTCTATTTTCATGTCTTTGGAATAAATAAGCTGAATTGAGTTCATAAATGGGAAGAGAAGCTTCATGAAGATGACATGGTAAGAAGGTGACAACGTGGGAATTAAAGATGATTGATTGAGGATTTCAAGGAGAGATTTTCTTGGGTGACTTTTATGGAAGGAAATATTGTTGGAGGAATAATTTTGTGTGTTTTCCGTGATATGCCAAGAGAGAAACAAGGACATGACGTGGAAAATCAGAAAATATAATGGGTGGAGGAAATCAAAGGGAGAGATTTGAGGGAAAAGAGATTTTGTTGGAGAGTAATTATGTTGTCAACGTGAAAAGGAAAGAGATAATCTTGGAAATAAATCATGGGAGCATTTTAAAGAAGGAAAAAGTTTCAAAACAAGGCTAGGTTCAGTCCCTACTTTCTCTAAATTCATTTTGGCCGAAATTGGTGAAGTAAATCAGCATTTATTCATGATATTTCGGTAACTTCTCTCTCCTAAGATATTCTTGGCCGAAATTCATGAAGAAAATCAGAATAATTTCAAGGAAATTCGGCAATTAAATATTAGGGAGGTATTTTAGAGAATTTTGATTGGTGGGAACACATCACAAGGCTTACTTGGCATTCTATGATTGGTTGGACCACATCACAAGCTTACTTGGCGAATTATCATTGGTTAAAGCTATGTGGAAAATTCTGATTGCTTTGTGAACCCTAGCCGTGCTCCTATATATACCCACCTCTTTGACGTTGACAAGGGTTTCACACACCTTAGAAAAATTCAGAAAAATTATATTGTAGCCGTGAGAGGAAGAAGAAGAAGCCGTGAGCACCACCGTCCATCCCCATCCTTGAAGCTTGCTTTCGAGTTTCAAGAGACCACAACGTTAATCATCCATCTTCATCTTCCATCCACGGTGTAATTCGACCTCTCCTTTGTAAACCTTGTTTTGAATTCGTTGGTTATGTACTAGTTGACGTTTATGTTTGAACAAAGTTTTCAATTCTGAAATTTTATATGATTGAATGAAATTTTCAGATTCTATTATTGTAATTCGAGAGTTGCTTATGTGAGTTTGTTTAATTAAATTTGCTTTATACATATCTTTTGTATTTTAATCTTATGTGGTTCGAAACACTTAGGGTTTTGATATGAATGGTGCTAGATTTAAGAACATGAAATCAACTTTTTGTTTTGTGTAACTTGAATCGAAGTAGTAAAGGTTTTGGACAAAAACCGAATTTAATTAAAGAGGATTGCAATTAGGTGGATTTTTTCATACTAAGTTGCACACTTGAGTTGACCTTTCTATGTGTTTCATGCGTTAAACATGTCATGATTGACTAGCTTTCTAGGGCTTGATTATATGTTTGATAGGATTAATCTTTGTGCTTTCACTTAGGTTAATTAGCATTGAAAAGTAAAAAAATGGGAAATTATTTGCTTTCGAATATTTCACATGATCAACTCCTTTCTCATGACTTAGATGAACAATATTAGGGTTTAATAGAATTTGATCATAGTTTCGGTTTTGATCTTTGTTCTCTCATTCCATTCGTGTAATTATGTTTTTAGTTTTCTTTGTTTTCTTTACTTAGTTTATTTCCGAAAACCAAAACCTAAATCCCCCCTTAATTTCATAATTATGTATATACTTTATTTTATTTTTGTAAATAATATACTTTGTGTCTTTATTAATTGTTTAATTGTCCTACATTGACAGGTGTACCCTCAATCCCCGGATTAGATCGATCTCTACTTGCTTATGCTACTAATGATATTTATAGGGTTAAATTATGCGCTTCCTTTTAGAGCGTATCAATTTTTGGCGCTATTGCTGGGGATTGAAAAATCACTTGTTAAATATGTGAATATTTGTTTTTGTTTATATATTGTGTTCAAAAAAAAAAAATTTACTTGTTAATTGTTTGTAATTCTAGAAAATTAGTGAATTAGTTAATTAATTATTTAGGTTGTTATTTATATTATTGAACACAAATTTTAATTGTGAGTTGTAAATTAAAGAGGAATAGGTGAAGTCATGTTTATTAATATTGGCCTAAACCCCTTATTGGTACCTAGTTCAGGTCTCTTAAGGTTGAGGGCGGCCTTTATTAATATTCATTGAACTGTCTTCACACTTAGGACCTTTTTCATCCAAGTAAGTATAGCCTATATGGGATGGTGTCTAGGAAGGGGACAACGCTCATGACAGGTTCTTGAATCCAAAAGTGCTTGCAAATGGGCCTAAACCACAATGTGTGAGTAGCTCATGCCAAAATGGATTCTACCTCTCGTGGTCGCCCTCCCCTACCTGGCCATTTCAGTAAGGTTGCCCAAAAGATGTAGGAGGGACTTGGTGTCTAGATGACTATACTTGGGCCGCACGTCTACTTGATTTACTACTTGCAATTTAATTTGATATCAATGATATTTATAACAAAAGAAAATGTTGTGATACATTAAGGTATATTGGATTAAACATAGTCTTGAAAATGGTAGCTGTTTCAGTCCCATTGCACATCGAGACTCCCTGTTCCCGTACCTGAGTATTGAAAATAATTGTAAATAAAAGAAAAAAAAAAGAACAAAAAAAAAAAATAAAAAATAAAAAAAAATTTGTGACGTTTGTAGCTTGTACTTGTGTAAAAATTTTGTAAAAATGTTTCTAATTATACTAAACAGAAAAAAAAAAATAATAAATAAAATTGTTAAAATTGATTTATGAATGTCGTTAAATACTTGATGGTTGTAAGTGTGTAAAATCGTATGAGTAGATAAGGGCCCTTTTGTTAATATTGGCCTTAACCCTTCATTAGTGCCTTTCTGAGGTCTTATGAGGTTGAGGGCGGCCTTTATTAGCATTTGGAGAACAGTCTAACACATGAGTTATTTCCCAGCTGAGTAAGGGGCGTATACAGATGGTGTCTTAGGTTGAGACCCTGGGTGATGGGTTCAATTGGATCTCAGAGATACTATAGAATGTGCGTAAACCACAATGTGGGAGTAGCCGACAGGAGCCTAAACCTCAACGAGGGAGTAGCCTCCGTAGTGTCACCACAATGAGTCCTCCCTCTCACTTACCTCTTAATCTGGCCAACTAGCCTTCTGAAACAAAGGAAAGAAACTTATGTCTAGGCAACTATCCCTAGATCGTATCTCACCAACAGTAGTGGTTTCTATTGGGCTCGACTTACAACTTGGCCGGAATCAATTGAGATATTAACTATATTTGTAAGAAAAAAAAAAATAATAATATACTTGTACATAACCTTTACGTGTAAATTGTGTTGTTTTATACTTCTTATACTTGTACAAACTTTTTACGTTTTTCTTTCATAGTATATTTGTGAATTTTGTGAAAGTTGTGTACATATTACTTCTAATTTTACTTATCTAAAAAAAAAAAGTGTATATATATAAAGGTTGTGAATAGTGATGTTTTTGTATAAACCATTAATTTGTATTTCTTTTATTGTAGAGTTACTAACTTCTGTAACTGTTAATGTTGTTCAGGTTTCCATGAATGTCCGAGTCTTCTAAAATTCCTAACATACGAGAGATTGAAGAAAGACTTGCTCGTTTGAAGAATCCTCCCCAACTTGAATACAGAAGACCTTCTCCTTTGCAATTCAAGCCATACACATTCAACGAGCAAGGGTACTAGAATAATGTCATTAGACATCGCCACTATTAAATCAGTCAGGATTGCACCTGATGTTAAAAAACATGTTAACATCAGTTTGTGAAAAAACCGATTTCACTACTAGAAAAACCACATATAAGGACACCATATAAGGACACTTTTTTTTCACTGAGTCCTAATAAGCTTATGAGGACGAGTTAAAAAAACAGGAGCAATAGTTTGCTCGCCCGCCTAATTTTTTTTTGTCAAAAGTTGAACTTCCCACCTTTTTTTTCCAACACATATTCGCACTTTGGCCTCTATTTTTCAGTTGACCCCTCGCTCTCTCTGTTCTCATCGAACACATTGGAGCTCTGATTCTTCAGCTCTGAGCGAAACAGATCTTACCACAGATGGGTAACTCTCTCTTCTTCCAGATCTGTCTATACCCTTTTCTTTTTGCCATATCTATATGCTCTATGCATATCATAATCTGACGGTGGCTTTCTCCTATATGTTCTTCCTGTTGTCTCTCCATAAACCTCCAACCTAGCCGCTGTCCCTAGAAGCCTCCGACCCCCTCCACGATGCCATTGAAGTGAACGACGAGTTGTGCGTCGCGGACGCGATTAGGAACCTCTGCCAGATCTTTCCGTTAAGCCCTTCATCAATGGCGGAGTCTCTGGTATGCTCGCTCCCTGCGTCATCCAACCCATCGATACGATCAAGGTGAGTGTTGAAAATCATCAACATTGTAACTTTTGTGAGATCTGGATTGGACCCATGATTCCAACTCGGGTCTTTGAGCTGAAAGTTGGTTTCTCCGATCAGCTTCCTGGAGCGCTCAGCCATAGGCTACAGGGACAGACCCTCTATTATGTATGGAGACATCGTCTACACTTGGAGACAGACACTTGAACGATGCACCAGACTTGCTTCTTCTCTTGCCCAACTTGGAATTTCTCAAGGCGATGTGGTAAGAAACTGAGAACTTTTAATGTTTTTTTCTCTGTTTGTCGCCATTATTGACTACTTTGCAATTGGATGTTATTGTTTTTTTAAGTTCAGAGTTCGGAAGTGTTGGCTTATCTCTGAATACTATGTATTGTACTCTGAACAGCTCGCTAAGAGATTGGATTAGATTTTTTCTCTCTCTTTTTTTAACTGCACTAATTTTGGAAAATATTTTAACTTGTGAAACATCTAATTAGACATTTACACAGTGATGAAGAGGAGGCTGGTTGTGATTGGCAAGTTGTTGGTTTTATGTCTTCCACATGATTTTTTTTTTTTTTTGGGTTAAAATCATTCACATAGGATTGGAATTTGAATACCATGATCAAGAACAACAAAGAGGCGGGGACATGAACCAAAACCCCTCAACCAAAAACAGATGGCATAAAGCCAAATGAGCAAAAAGCCATAAGGCGAATACAAAGTAATAACATGAAACTTGAAATATATAAAGCATGCTTAGATCAAAGGTTCAGTCCTACAGTTTGCGTCCTACTTCGGATAGGATAATGAGCATGCATGCTAATAGCTTGTCAAAAAGCTTAATAGGTTTTTCCTTTGTTTATCTCTTTTCTGTTCCTATTTTGTTTGAGAATGCTACAACTTGTGCACATCCCATCCGTAAATGATCGCTGTTTTAAAGACAAGGGTGGTTGTGATTGGTAGGTTCCTGGTCTTGTTCTTCGCATGTGATTGAACTTTGAAGATCATGATCACTTTTAGTCATGTGCTACTCATTGCTTTAAGCTAATGAATTTGCATCTGCAGCACCATGTTCAGCCTACTTCGAATAGATGCAGCTAAAGTATTTGTCTTTTAAAGTTTGTCCTTAAGGAGTGTTTGACTAAATCACTCCCAAAATCTTACTGATAAATGTTGAGCCCTACAGTTGAACCAAACTTGAATACATTACTAACATTACTGTTTTGGACCTTGTAGAATGCATTTGAGCTCGCCTTCTTCGTTTGGGTTCCAGTAAGTTTTTCTTTCCCATCCTCCAGATTTTCCTTTGGGACATTAATATTGAATCTGGACATTATTAGTTTATAGTGATCAACATGACCGTTGAATCTCAGTTTTCTTTCTTCTTAGCTACGTGATATACAATTTCTTTATGATTTGGGGATTCATTTGAATGTACTAACTGCAGTTAGAACAAAGTTTTCTTTTCAGCCCTAATTCAACTTTCTTTTGCTCAGTGCATTTTTTGGAAATGTCAATTGTATGTTATACAACAATAGAAATCATTAAGTGAAACGTTTAGAAGTAATATGTCCTTTCAAAGACTTTGTCAATACTTTTTGAAAGTTAAATAAAACAGAGTGATACTGGTAGCTTTTATAGTAACGTTTATTGGTAGCTTTTAGAACTTTCTACCCTATGATAACAAACCTAATCTGAAGAACCTTTTCATTTTATTCAGTTTAGGTATGTAAAGATGGTGTGGCTGTGATTAGGGTTATCAATAAATGATTGTCAGTGGGTATGATGGTGTAGAATTTTAATTGAATTATATGTGTGAATGCAGAGCTGGCAGCTAAGAATCCGAAAAGAGGAATAAAATGGTTCTTAGAGCAAGCTGCTGCTGAGAAGGTTAATGAGAGAAAATATAAATGTGATCATGCCAGGTCAAAGAGGTTGAAAACAAGTGAGTATGGATTTTATGTTTTGTTACTATTGGCATCTATAGATAATGAGGACAGATAATTGATTGTGTGGAAGTATGAAGAGCAGCAATATCTTGATGCCTCTTCTAGGGTACAGACTATGGTCTCGCATAAGCAACCACTCTCTCTAAGGTGATTATCTGACTTGAGGATTCTTGTGTTCTTGTGTTTACGAGGGTATGCTTTATTTATTTATTTATTTATTTATTTATTTATTTATTTTTTGGGTCGGAAAGATGATGGTGTTTCAATTTTTCAGGTTGCATTTAGGACTAAGGTCTTCCGTCTTCCACCCATATACCAACAGCAATGGAAGCATTTGTCTTGATATCCTCAAAGAGCAATGGAATCCAGCCCTTACTATCTCTAAGGTTCGGCTTTGTTATCTTGCAGGAACAATAATTGGACCCCTGTTAATTTCTAAGTTGAGATAAATCAAATTTTGCATTGCAGCTTTAGTTTCTCTTTGTCACTGTCCAATTTGCTGGTTTCTAGGTTCAATTTCAGCGCTTTTGTGCAAGCAAATGCAAAATTTTAGTCTTTCTTGTTTTTTGGTAGATGGGATTCTGTGGTTGTATATAATGACTTTTGTGATTGTTGTGTGGTTTGTTTGGCATTGGCGGTGGCAGAGGAGGAGGTTAGAAGGTGAAAGATGAGGGAGAGAGATCAAGAGGTTGCAGCAAAGGAAGGGGCTGTCGTGTGGTGGTGGCGGCTCTGGCAAAGATAGAGTTGATGCACTCAGTATATATTGTAAGCACTATTACGTTCTCATGTTCCTTCCTTTGTTTTGTATTTTTGTATTTTTTTAATTATGAATTGAAGTATTGGATGTGTGTGGAACAGTATGGAGTCTAATATTGATGCACCCAGTTTTTGCATGTTTCTGTGAAGTGGTTTTCGTTGTAACGTTTAGCTTCTTGTTTATGTATCTCTTCAAGCCACAACCTTGAATTGTAGCAGGTTCTGAAGGTATCAAAGGCTTCAACCAGCTCAGATGGTCATACTCGATAGACCCTCCACATAATTAAACTAGCCCAGATCTCAAGTAAGTTCCAGAAATATTGCCTTCAAAATGCAGTGATGGCTTTCTTTCGCCTTCGAAGTTGGTGGAAAGGGATCATGGAAATGGGGTGAGTTCTGCTTGTATCTATTCTTTTCGTCCAACAGTTTTGCTTATATTGGTCTTTCAGCTGGACGCCTAAAACTGGATCCTTATCTTTTTTTTGCTTTTTATGTTTTGCTTTTGGACTTAATATTCTATATCAGATTGATTGAGAAGATTAAATAGGTATTTGTTTCTGTCTATGTATCTTATGTATTGAGAACTATATATTGTAAATTTTTCATATATGTGGTAGTGTTTTAGGACAGATAACCCAAATTAAGTACATGATAATCCTTCATAAGTAGTGACTTATAAGATATATAAATTCACCTAGATTCTGGTTTTCTGTGTGAATGGGGAAATTTTAGATGGTATTAGGGATTGTTTGGGTCTGAATTGCTTGATTCGGGTTTTGCAGTGCGACAATACTTGCGAGGAGCTAAGGGAGTTTGGGAAAACTGAAGATGATTTGAAGTCACTTCAAAGTGTTGGTCAGATGAACCCTGAGCTCTTCCTTAGAGTACGTGGGCATCAAACCACCCAAGGCATGTTTTATATAGTATTACTGACTTCATATTATTAGTGACATGTTCAGTAAATTTTTTATGCACCCTAGTAATGTTATCATGCTAAGAGTCTTCTTCCTTATTTTATTGAAGTGTTCCAGGGTTTTCTTCTCTATGGACCCCCGGGAACAGGGAAGATATTGCTAGCAAAGTAATTGCGAGCAACATAGATGCTAACTTTATAAAATTATTCATGTCTGTGGCTTTTATACTGAGGTTTTACTTTTTATGCAATTATTATTTTTTCTTTCTTCATGTACGCTATTTCATATGAGAGCTAACTATACATGTACAATGTATATTTAGCTGCGTGTTTGATTTTGCCCAAGGATTCTTTGCCATTACATTAGATCTGTCTTCTGAGACTAAATCCACTGTCAGTTCTATTATTTACTGCTAGCTTAACTTTTTTCTCTGTATTGCAGCCCGTACAAAATCTCTTTGAGGATAATGATATAGCTAAACAGCTCTTACAAAGTGTTTTAGTATGTTTCTTTTTCCAATTTGATTACATTTTCATACTTGAGTGTTAGCCAAGAATATAAGAATGGGTGAAAAGCTCAACCTACATTTTCTCTATCTTTGTGGAGCTAAAAGTTGGATAGAAATTGAAGTTCTCTATCAAGATAGCAGGCCTAGCTTGCTGGATATCTACTTGTGCTCTAATTATATTATTAAACACTTGTTCTGCTTATAGGAGAGCAAAGAGCAGTTGAAACCCATGGTGGCTTTGCTACAGCTTGTTTCTCTATATCGAAAGGTACATGTTTAGAATATAAATCCATCTCTTAAGTCTGAAATTTATGAAACAAGCCCTTGCAGTAATTACTATTTACTTCTTTGTTCCCAATTCTTAGTAAGGAATAACTTGAGGATTCTGTGTTCTTTGATAATATATATGGCTGCTAGGTAATAATACATTCTAGCAGTTATCTAAATGTATGTTTTCTGGGTTGTTTGTTTAGGATATTATTTGGCAAGGAGATATCATTGGAGTTAATGCAGTGCTGCAGTTATTCATGGTTGATATCCAATCAGAAGATTAGTATAGTATTCATTAAGTTATTTTTTCTGGTTCATTTTGTAGTCACTTCAGACTTTTTTTTGTATGTATATTAACATATTTGAGTGAGTAATACAATCCTTTTGGTGGTTTTCAGATGCTTTGGATTTTTTTTTTTTTTGGATAGTGTTCAACTTTTAAGGACACACATTATGAGTTCTTACAAGCAAAGGATGACACTTTGATTTTGTTTTGAGGACACAAGAAATGTGTCCTTGTAGGGAAAAGAGGACACATTTCTATCAATATAAGAACACGTTTTATTGTCCTCTAATAGATACAAGGACACTTATTTTGCACCTTTGAGGACATGGTTTATGTGTCGTAGTAGGGAAAAGAGGACACATTTTTATTGATGTGAGAACACATTTTATGTGTCCTCTATTGGATACGAGGACACATTGCTTTGGTCTTTAAGGACACAATTTAAGTGTCCTTGTAGGGAAAAGAGGACACTTTTCCAGTGTCCTTGTATGTGACTTATAATGACTCCTGGATAGAGGACACGTTTTTTGCGTGTCCTTAAATGTAATAGAGGACTCATTTCCAATGTCCTTAAATCATGTTTTTCTAGTAGTGTTTCTATCGTTATTATAGACATCAGTCACCAAGAGAAACGATGAGAAAAGTTTCGTTCGAAAAATTTTAAAAAACGCGGAGGGACTAACTTTCAAACTTTTAGAACCGCGGGGACCAATTATTTCATTCCCCCCCCCCCCCCCCCCCCAACACTTGGTATTTTTTTCCCCTCTCTCTAAAACTTTCGAACCCTAGCTAATAACGAATCTCTCTCCGTCTCTCCTCTGGGTCCTCTCTCTCTCTCTCTCTCTCTCTCTCTCCGGCACAGCCTTTTCTCTCTTCGACGATGACGGACTAACGGTGGTAACTGGTAAGTCTGGGTTTATGGGTTTGTGTTTTTCACTCTTTATGAACTTCGATAGATCGGTCTCTTACTGCGACTGCGTTACTGGGTTTTCAATTTGCAGTGTCCTCAAGAGTCAAGGCTCAAGCAGAGTTCTGGGTTCTTGAAGGCTTACTTGAAGGCTTGAAGGATGGGTTCAATCGATACTTCGATTTCAGTTTTTGATTTCAGATTCTTGAAGGCTTGAAGGCTGGGTTCGATTTCGGATTTCTGGGTAAGTTTCGTGGTTACTCACTTTACATACAAACTTGAGGGTTCGATTTCGGATTTGGATTTCTGGGTAAGGCTGGGTTCAGTGACTTCATTCGATACTTCCAGTCTTCCATTTCTGGGTTCGATTTCAGTTTTTCCAGTTTTGTTCATACTTCATAGTTGTTATTTGTTAATTTGTTATTACTATCTCATCTCTCTATGTGTGTAGTTACTTATATGATCATGACTCTCGCACCTCCATCGTTATGCTCCATTGTTGATTGTGTATTTACAGAATGGTAGAATCAATTCGTTGGATTTTCACAAGGCTTCGAGTTATGTAGTGACTGCTAGAGATGATGAGTCGATTCGTTTGTATGATGTGTCCACTGCAACGTAAGGCACAAGCCCTTTCCTTGTTGATTTGAAACATGTGGACTTGTTTATGGTTAACTCTTTTTGTTTGTTTTTGACAAGTGCTTGAAGACCATTAACAGCAAAAAATATGGGGTTGATTTGGTCCGCTTTACTTCCCATCCTACCACGGTTATATACTCGTCGAAAAATGGCTGGGATGTGGTATGCTTGCATTTGGGACTTCACTCTGTTAGCTGTGTGGTTTATTCGAAATTTAGATGCACTTATTTACATGTTCAATTCATTCAGAATCGCTGAGGCTTCTCTCATTGAATGACAACAAGTACTTGCGCTATTTCAAAGGACATCATGACAGGTGTGGATTATGAACCTGATTGCTATGTGTTTTAATTAAGTGAGTGCTTGCGCTAATCATGTTTTGTAATTGCAAAATGTGTTTTTGTTTTGTTTTTTTAGGGTTGTCTCACTTAGCTTGTGCTCCCGCAAAGAGTGCTTCATTTCTGGTTCTCTTGATCGGACAGTTCTGCTTTGGGATCAACGAGCCGAGAAGTGCCAGGTAGATGCTTGGGATTTGGATATTGGTGAAACTGTGCAAGTTTCTTATATCATGTTGCTGCTTTGAAAGATTTCTAATTTGTATTCATATGATAGGGTCTTTTACGTGTACAAGGAAGGCCTGCCACTGCTTATGATGACCAAGGGCTTGTTTTTACAATTGCCTTTGGTGGATACATACGAATGTTTGATGCCCGCATGTATGAAAAGGTCAGTTGTTTGTATTTCAATACACATGTGGATTGAGAAAGTTGGGAGCTGTCTTGTGTCATATGTGTGACAAAATTAAGCATGGCTGATTTCGATATTTAAATCCTCTTAGGGTCCTCTTCGAGCTCTGTACGTTTTCCTTTTGCAAATTTCTCTTTGTTATTTGATTGGAATTTTTGTTTTCATTGAAGATCTGTTAGATTCTAGGGTTTGAATTATGAAGTAATGTGAATTTTGTATTTCAAGTTACAGATCTGGTAGAGCTCTATATCGATTCAATTTCTGTGGCTTTAATTTGATTCTAGGTTTTGAGTCTGGATACTAAGGTACAACTATACCTATTTCTGTTTTAAGAAATTAAATAATAATAGTTATTTCCTTGTAACTTCTTTTCCATTTTTGGCTGGTTATTTTAACTCCCATCACAATAAGAGCATATAGTGTCCCAGAATCCTACTTCAGAACCAGTATTGAATGTTACATGTGATCTAGCTTACCTAAATTTCGGTTGCTTACAGGATTTGGTCTCTTCTCTCTTACTCTGCTAGCACTAGTCTCCATTCGTCCCTTCTTGTTTTTAACATGTTCTCCCGCTATAAAAACCATGCTCGGATGATGTGGTACTTAATCAACCTTTTAATCATTTGCCTCATTAAATGGCATGTCTCATTATCAGCCTTTGGGCTTCTTTTCGACAGCTTGGATTCAAATCCAAGCACATCCAAGCAATGTCTTTTTTTAAGCTGAGCATCCATGTTCTTTGTTAATCATACTACCATGTTGAATTTATTTTGAATACATTATAAGAATATTGACTATATATCAATGATAGTCACTAAAAAATGGCCTGAAACTGATGATTCTGTTGAAAAGTGGTGCCCAGAAATACTTGCAGCTAAGGTTATTTCAATACTATGTGTTTCATGGTGTTGTTTTGCTGGCCTTTTACTATCATATAGGAACTACATCCATTTCAATATATGTGTGTGTGTGTACCTTGTATAGAATCTTGTTACTGACCTAAACATACTAGTCTTGTTATGCATTCATGATTTGAAGTAAAAAATAAGCTGAGGTAAAAAGTACTTTTGCAAATTTCTCATTGGATCTCTTGCCTTACCAGGCTCTGTAGAGTTGCCTCTTTCGCTGCAGAAAAAGTTGTTTTCTGGAGAACATACAAAAGAATGTCTTTCGGCAGTTGAAACGATATTTGGATCAGGTCGCTTGCTAGACATAGTAGTTTGGTTATGAAGTTTGCAGTTTTCTGTCTAGGAATTAGGGAAATTTGGATCAGTTTTCTGCAGTCTTTATCCTCTGCTTCCCTCTTCCCTCTTCCCCTGAATTTTATAGTAGGAACTACGAAAATGAAAGCAGTTCTGTATTAACCATATTAGTTCTCCTGCTAATATTTTTCACACTTCCTGCTGGTAATCATAAAGTACTTGGCTAAGGAAACTTCCAACCATGTATTTATGATTGCTTATTGTATACATAAGAAACTTGATCATCTGCTTAAAGGTAGTTGTTCACACCTCTTTTGCAATTGATCCTGGATGTTAATTTGTTTTGCAGTGTCTACTAGAAGATGGAGAAATTTTATATCTGAGTAAAAATGTCCATGTTACAAAAAGGTGAATACAGTAAACCAATTGTCCATGCTTAAAGCTCAATTACTGATAGATTAATGTTAAAGAACTTGCTAAATGTCTAGTTTGATTATATGCTTCTGATTCTTCTGCTTTCTGATATGACATGTATCCTGGATTCTTAACTGAACTTTGCTAGTGTATTGGTACATGTAGGAAATAGATGATCTATGTGAGGAATGGGTTCCTGAACTCTCATTCCTCCTATCACAGAAGATATGCAGTATGAACCCCCAGTGTTGGAAAGGTGAGTGTGCTTAGTCCCTAGCTCTTCATAGACCAATCCATTAGCAGTACGTTATTTTTTTTGGAAGAATAAATAATTGGTTATTGCAATTTTCTTCAGTGTTATATCTTGGAGTTAAAATGATGTTGCCTATGGGTAAATATAGAACAGTATATTCCTTGTTCTAAGGGATTTTGCTAATGAGTAGAATTTATTCAGTGCTGCAGGGCCACATACAATAGTCAATGGCAAAGAAGTAGTGAACTTTGCTTCAGCAAATTATCTTGGATTGATAGGACATGAGAAGTTGCTTGTAAGAGATAACTTTTCATATTATTGATGGCAGTAAATTGTTGATTGCAGTCGACGCCATTACTGACTTCACCCCCAAGTGAGGGTAGCTTGACTGACATTTTAGTGAGGAAACCTTCGTCTTCTTCAGCTCCCAGTAAGTTTCTTGTTGACATTTTGTGGTTATGGGTTTTTTTTTCTTCTTATTAATTTCCTGCAAAAAGAGTAAAATTAAGCTATTAAGAGCAGTATAAATGTATGAAATTTTTACTGACTAGCTAAATGCCTAGGGTCTACAGCATATTCTATGCTTCAGTATTTTTAATTCTTGAGCTATAAGCACAGCGGTTGAAATTGAATAGGTCCTATGTATTTGTCTTTGCAACATTGTTTCAAGAATTTCGTTGACTCGAAGTGGAAATTGTTTGGTGATGAGACTGGTTACTCATGAGTCTGCTCTGAATTGTCTATATAGGTATTGTGGATTCGAAAGTGTTACTGGAACTCTTCTCGATGTACCGTGAGTGGCAGGAGGAGAATGTCAAAAAGCTGAGCCAAAAACAGGTTTTTGTAATAATTAAGATGCATCAGTGCCTTTTGAATTTTGAGTTTCAACACATAGAACAGATGTTGCAGCACTTCAATTTATTATTTAAGATTATTGGAAGGGTTTTTCAAATGCAAAACTCAAAGTCCAGGAAGAACATTGATTAATTTTAGAATTTAGGGAAGATTTTAGGAGCGTGATTTATATTGATCTTCAGTGTGATGAGTATAAGCGTTAGGTTGTTCTTCAGTGTGGCTTTATGCTCCTCCATCAGGCCAACTTTTAGGTTGATCTGGGTTCACTTTAGATCGTAAACTATTAACATGCAATTAGTTGGTGAAGGTCCTAATTTCCCAAAAAGACTTGGGGTTGGCTGAGATCATTGTTTTATCACATCTATAATAGGTGGCATATTATGAACTCGTCTAGTTCTTTAGGATCTTTTATCACATCATTGTTTTATCATATTAGGATCTTTTGCTTTAACAGATGTTGATGGACCTACTGTATGGACAAATGAGTTGTACACCTTTGTAAAATTAACCTATACATTGAAACATGGACACAGTTCATGCACTGCAGGTAGAGATTGGGGAACTTAAAGGAAGGTTGACGGAGGTTATTAGCAACTGTGATGCAGTGTGCAAGAGAATATCCGCAGAAGGACCAGATCTGTCAAGCCATTAGTTATCTGCACCGCACACCAAGAACACCAATCTTGATTGAGTATTGTGCTGTGATGTGTAGGATTGTCAGGTGTAATGGGGGTTGCTTATATTCAAGAAGTTGGGAAAGCCGACCTCTTTTTTGAGTTAGGCTAGCTTTTAATTAACATTTTTGTAGCAATTATGAACAAACATGAATACTAATTGCTAGGCTAGCCTTGTAGTAGGTGAATTGGGGTTTTATTTTGCCCATTTTGTAAATTGTTAAGGATGATGATTTCAGATATAATAGCCCAATATTCAAATCACTCGTCAACTATCGAAATTTCAATTTATAACAGCAGCTATATGTGGAATCATCCTCTTTATAGAATGTGATGTCTAGATATAAAGTTGAAATCAGTTTTAACCATAAAAACTGATGTCTAGTAATACAGATACATCAGTTCCAAAATGAAAATCGATGTTACTGAAATATACAGACATCGATTTTTTGTCGAAAACGATATGTTACTGAGTACCAGACATCAGTTTCAAAATGGAAATCGATGTTACTAAAATATACAGACATCGATTTTTGTCGAAAACGATATGTTACAGAGTACCAGACATCAGTTCCAAAATGGGAACCGATGTCTGTAATACCAGACATCAGTTCCAAAATGGGAACCGATGTCTGTAACAGTATCAGTCATCGGTTCTTAAATCAATAACGATGTTAAAACGCAAACTTGTGTTGTGTAATCTATATTTCTTTAAGCTTGAAATACAATAAATGTGGGTTTAACAATAGTAAAGCATGCAAGTTTGTTATCATTTAAACCTATTTACATCGGTTTATAATAAGGAACCTCGGTTTATAATAAGGAACCGATGTCTACCCGAATATTAGACATCGGCTAAAAACCGATGTCTGCATTTTCCGGATCTTTCTCATCATGATGTCGCTTTTGGGAAGCGACCAATTTAACCCTGAAATGTCATTAGTAGTATAAAATAAATAGGGATCGTTCTATTCCGGGGATTGAGGGTACACCTGTCATTATCAAACAATTAAACAATTAAAATTAAAACAAAGTATAATATTTACAAAAATATAACAGAATATATACATATTTACGAAAAAGGGGGGATTTTTGGTTTTTGGTTTTCTAATTTCGAAATTAAATCTAAGCTAACAAAACAATTAAAATGCAAAAACATAAAAATGCAAATGAAATGCACGAACAAAGATCAAATCGGAATTTATAATCAAAGTTAACTCAAGTTCATCATTGTTCATCATAGTCATGCAAGAGGAATTGATCATGTGAAACGTTCTAAGCAAACAATTTCCCATATTTTACTTTCAATGCTAATTAACCTAAGTGAAAGCACCTAAATTAATCCTATCAAACATGCAATCAAACCCTAGAAAGCTAGTTAATCATAACATGTTTAACGCATTAAGCATCTAGAAAGGCTATCAATTCAAATGTGCAACTTAGTATGAAAAAGTTCACCTAATTGCAATCTCCTTTGATTAAATTTCGGTTTTTGTACAAAACCTTTACTACTTATTGATTCAAGAACACAAAACCAAAAAGTTGATTCATGTTCTCAAATTCGTAGCAACATTCACATAAAAACCCTAAATGTTTCGAACCATTCAAGATCATCATACAAACGATTTCTATCATGCAAATTTAATCAAACACTCACACAAAAGCAACCATAAATCGCAATATATGAATCTGAAAATTAACAATTAATCATAAAATTTCAGAAAACAATATTTGTTCATACATATGTGTCAACTAAGGCAAACCAACGAAAATTACAAAGCAAAGGTACAAGGAGAATCGGATTACACCGTGATGAAGATGAGATGAATGAAGTGATGAGGTGGTCTCTTGAATTTCGAAAGCAATCTTCAAGGTGGAGGGTGGATGGTGTGCACGGCTAAGCTTCTTCTTCCTTGGCCTTGCTTGCACTTCGTGGTTGCCCTAGAGGATGGAGAGGAGCACGGCTAAGCTAGAGGGTTTTCTGAATTTTTCTCAAAGTGTAAACGAAAAGATGGAACTAGGAACCTGGAACTCTTGACGTTGGGAGAAGAGAGGAATATATAGGGAACGGCCATAAGGTCTCCAAGCCGTCCAAAACCCTAGGAAAGCTCACGGCAATCTCTTGCTTCCTCCACATAATTTTCTCCAATGATTTCTTGCCACATAAGCCCTATGAGGTGGTGCAACCAATCACAAAATTCCAATATTAATTCCCTAAATAATTCTTGCCGAAATAAAAAGATAATTTCTGATTTTATACACCAATTTCGGCAACAATATATTTAGGGATTAAAGGGGGATGAATCTAGACTCCTTTGAGAGCTTTTTGTGTTCAACACATATTCTCTTTCCTTTAAAAGCTCCCTAAGAAATCTCCACGAAATCTCTCTTGAATTTCTGATTTTCCACACGGCAAAACCCTAGTTTCTCTCTTCATTATCCCTTGGCCGAATTCTCTAGGGTTTCTCTTTTATTTTGCACGGCAATTCCTTGTTTCTCTCTTGCTTGGACGGCTAGGAGTCTCTAGGGTTTATCTCTTGATTTATTTCCATAAAAATAACCCTAGAAAATCTCCTTTTAATTTTCTGATTTTCTTGGACGCCACCTCCTTGTTTCTCTCTTGCAAATTCACGGCAACAAATCTTTAGGGCTAGGGTTTGCGTCACAAACCCTAGTTCCATGGGCTTTTGTGGGCTTTTATCCAATTAGCCGAAAATCCAACAAGTCTTGAGAGTTTTTGGGCCTCCATGCGTCACTTCTATGCCATGTCATCTTCCAACGTCACAACACTTTATTTTTCCATTTCTTTTTCATAGTAACGTTGGAAACTTCATTGGTGGGCTTTCCTCCTTTCCGCAGGGTTTCCTGGTTGGACCAGGAAAACTTCTTTTCTTCATTTCTGCTCATTTCTGTGGCTCATTGTTCTTCATCTTTGTTCCCCTTGGTAATCGCAAGATCCTCTTTCCATTTGTGAGTTCATTTCCACTTTCTAGCTCGGAGGTCCTGAAAATAGAAACTAGTAAGAAAAATAGAAACTTTCCTAAAATGAAAAATGGTAACTTTCCTAAACTGAAAATGGGAAACTTTCTAAAAATGATAAATAGAAACTACAAAAATAGAAACTTTCTACAAATAGGAACTTTCCCAATCAAAGAATGGAAACTTTCCTAAACAGGGTTTTATTAAGGAAATAACGCAAGAAATGTAGGGAAATGCAATTAAAACGTCGCATTAAAATGCTCCTATCAAATTCCCCCACACTTAGCTTTTGCTAGTCCCTTAGCAAAATCACACTAAGACTCAACAGAAATTAAAGACTCTACAAAACAATGACTCTATTGCCCTTCAACTATTTGTCTCAGCAATCTCTTACTTTCATAACACCAAGATTAGCACTCAACCAAAATTCAATGTTAGGCATTCGAGAGTTAATTGAAACACATAATTTACACATACACAAGTAGGACTTGGTTGTAACAATGGTGATGGTTCTGTTCTTAAGCATGTTTCAAACAGTCTGATTCAATCCTCACAGGTATATCCACTCTTTCTTCTCTCAGATCATGGCAATGCTTAAAAGCTTATACACTCAAGTATATGTGAAAAGATAACAAATATCACATATGTAAGAAACGAAAGCACATGTTAATTTTCTTTAAAGATCTCATGAGAGGATACCAACTACTTGCACAGATGGACCCAAGCCATAGGTTCAACTCTTGTAACTCATCTCCACATCAAGGGCTGTCCCATTTAAGGATCAAGAAGGTCTTCTTAAAGGTTGTAATGGGGCCAAGGCTCAAGGTTTCAAGAATGAAAGGTAAGGATTTATCAAAGTGTCCTAAAAACCTAGTAGAGCACATATAGATGTAGAAACCTCAAGAAATCCACCAAGGCATTGCAAAAAATGTCACTTTCCCTAGAGGGTAACATAAAAGGGGCCTAATGTCTTCATGTTGGGCCCAATCTTCATTGTAAACTTCCCTTGAACTATAGTGAAATGGACAAAGGCCAAATTTTTCTGTAGTGGGCCTTCAGTTTAAGTAAACTCCAAAATCACTAAGTATGGGGACTAAAATCCATAAACAACATTTTTCTTTCTTTTTAGCCGTACACATTTTTTCTTTTCTTTCATTTTTCACGGCTTTCACATATTTTTTTCTATGGATAAGTCTACCCCCACACTTGAACTTTCACCTCTTCTCAATCTTCAGTCTTAGTGCCAAATCCTTAAGTAAAATCCCAAAAGATAGCTCCACTAAGTTTTTAGAACAAGGGTAAGGAGTGTAGCTATACTAAGGTTCAGGGTTAAGGATTTTAAGGGTTTTGAATAAAAAGGCTCAATGTAGGTTCAAAGGGGCTTATCTAGGGGAGTCCCACGACGGGCACAAATAGGGACACAGGTTTATCTGGCAATGGTGGTAATTCCTAAGGTGCCTCTATCCCTTCCAGAATCAGGGCCATGTATTGATACACGTCTCAACAAGCACAAGAGCGAATTCTAGCATTCTCTAGTCCATCAAACTTAATCTATGGCAACAGTCAATCAATGAAAGAATAATGAGATCATCCAAAAATCGCCAAGAAATAAGAATATCTTTTTCATTTATCACTCCAAGAAAAAGGGACATGGCTCAATTATCTCACATGGGCTTATTGAATCAAAACTCATCTTAACATGCTTTAAATTCTGTACCAAAGTTTCGAAATCCATATCCACTACAAGGCACATATTTTTCATATATCTCAATTAACCAAAGAATACCATGTTTAAAAATCATCTCAATCTTGTGATCCTCTTTTAATCATGATTTCAGAGATATAGAATCATCCTAGACAGTTGAAAGGGCATCCTAAGACTCAAAACAAAACAAAGCACGAAATTTTTGAATTTTGACATTTTTCAATTTTTTTGTATTTTTCATATATATGACTCAAAACAAAAGTGTAATCCCTTCCCCCACACTTAAATATTGCATTGTCCTCAATGTAATCAAGAATAAGCATGCAATGAAACACTTAAGCATATAGGGATGAAATTTACGAAAATAACGACTAAAACAAATGAAAAACGAAAATAAAAGATAAGGATAAAGAAAGCAAATCTGATTTGCATGGGTTGCCTCCCAAGTAGCGCTTGGTTTTAACGTCTTCTCAGCCTAGACGTGGTTTCCTCTTGTCCTCAGTTGGTGGAACCTTCAAAGCCTCCCTTTGGGTTTTGAATTGTGTTGCTCGGAAGCCTACCAGTTTCATGAAACTTGGTCATGAAGTCCACCACCTGTCCCATCTGCTTCTTGAGCTCTGCAATGTCCTTAGTATGGTTCTCTTGTCCTTGAAGCAAAGTCTGTGTGGCACTAGTCAATGCTTGAGTGGAATTTGTCAATGCCTCTATCGTCTTATCATAGTGAGAGTAGGGATTCCCTACGTTTTGTTGAGGAGGCATGTAAGGTCTTTGATAAGGAGGTCCTTGAGGACGTTGGAAATTGCCACCAAGAGGGTTCTGACCATTTTCATTGTTGGTCCACTTGAAGTTGGGGTGGTCCCTCCATCCAGGGTTATAGGTATTTGAATATGGATCATACCTTGGACGTGGGGACCCCCTTGGTTCCCTTGATAGCCTCCAATGGCATTCACAGACTCCCAACCACCATTCTCACTTAGTTGAGGACATTGATCCGTAGGATGTCCTTGCGTAGAGCATACCCCACAAGCAGAGGGTCCTCCATGGCCTTGAGTAGTCGCCACCTTGTTTCACAAGAAGGGTGAGTTTGCTCAATTGATCCGCAATGGCAGGACTAGTGCTCACCTCGTTACCCTACGAGTTTGTCTCACACCCTCATACTGTTGGGAGTTTAGGGCACGATTAGCTATAAGTTCTTTCCCAACCGTAGGTGACTTGTCACAAAAGCTCCTCCAGCTGCAGCATCAAGCATTTGCCTTTCCAAGGGTAAGAGTCCTTCGTAGAAGCATGTAAGTAGGGTCTCATCCTTCATCTGATGTTGAGGGCATTGTGCAAGTAGGGTTGAACCTCTCATAGTAAGCAGAATAGGACTCATCATGGGCTTGCTCAATTCCACTGAGCTTCTTCCTGAGTGTGATGACCTTTGAAGCTGGGAAGTATTTTTCCAAGAAGGCCTTCCTCATTGTCTCCCATGAAGTGATACGTCCTGCAGGAAGTTCATATAGCCAATCCTTGGCTCTATCAGCTAGAGAGAATGGAAATGCTCTCATCTTCAGAAGATTCTCATCTGCCCCTTGTGGTTGCATGTTTGCACAAACAGATTGAAATTCTCGAATGTGCTTATTGGCGTCCTCCATATTAAGTCCATGGAAGATAGGGAGCTTGTGCAACAGTCCACTCTTAAGTTCAAACTCTGCTTGTCTTCCAGCTGCAGGGGCAGGGTATACTATGCCTGTAGGGGGTCCTCCTTCAACAGTTGCTGTGGAGAGTTCCCTAATAGATGCCATTCTCTCTTCTTGGACTTCTTCAGGTGGTGGTGTAGAGTTGGACGAAACCACAGGTGAAGGTGAACGTGAAGGCGGAGATGGAGATGGTGTAGGTGATGTAGACTCCTCAGAAAAGTAGGTCCTCTTCCCTTGCTCGTTGAATGTGTACTCTCTGTATGTTGAAGGAGAGGGACTTGTGAACTCAAGGAGTGAAGGACCCTTCAAACGAGCGAGCCTTGCTTCAATTTCCTTTATTTTGGATGGTCCAAAAGGCTCGGTCATTCATAGGATTCCTGAACATCATCAGAATTCAAAGAAGTTAGCAAAGTATAAAGTAAACTAATTACAAATTAGTGATTATACATCAACTTTACTATTCACGAGTCACTATTCACAAGTTACTATTCACGACTTTACTATTTATGATTTATACAAGTATAAAGAGAAGTATAAATTACAAATCATCCACAATCTTTTCACAAATAAACCACATAAGAAATTTATACAAGTATAAAATACACAAAACACACAATTTACAAGTGAAGGTTATGTTCAAGTATCTTATTATCTTTACAAAATAAAGTTAATATCTCAATTGATTATAAGTTGTAAGTCGAGCCCAATAGAAACCACTACTATTGGTGAGCTACGATCTAGGGATAGTCGCCTAGACATAAGTCACTTTCCTTTGTTTCAGAAGGCTAGATGGCCAGATTAAGAGGTAAGTGAGAGGGAGGACTCATTTAAGTGACACTACGGAGGCTACTCCCTCATTGAGGTTTAGGCCCCTATTGGCTACTCCCACATTGTGGTTTACGCACAGTCTATAGTATCTCTGAGATCCAATTTGAACCCATCACCCAGGGTCTCAACCTAAGACACCACCTATATGCCCCTTACTCAGCTTGAAAAGGACTCATGTGTTAGACAGTTCTCCAATTGCTAATAAAAGCCGCCCTCAACCTCAAAAGTTCTCCAATCGCTAACAAGATTAGACACATTTTACAAAACTTTCAAACAAGACTACAAACAAACGTCACAATTTTTTTTCTTTTTCTTCTTTTCTCTTTTTTTTTTTTTTTTTTTTTTTTTTTTTTTACGAATTTAAATACAAAAAGCTCTATTATTTCCTTTTCTTTACAATTATTTTCAACACTTAGGTACGGGAACAGGGAGTCTCGATGTGCAATGGGACTGAAACAGCTACCCTTCTCAAGACTATGTTTAATCCAATATACCTTAGTGAATCACAATATTTTCATTTGTTATATATATCATTGATTTTAAATTCAATTCCAAGCGGTAAATCAAGAGGACGTGCGGCCCAAGTATAGTCGTCTAGACACAAAGTCTCTCCTACATCCTTTGGGCAACCTTACTGAAATGGCCAGGTAGGGGAGGGCGACCACGAGAGGTAGAATCCATTTTGGCATGAGCTACTCCCACATTGTGGTTTAGGCCCATTTGCATGCACTTCTGGATTCAAGACCTGTCATGAGCGTTGTCCCCTTTCCTAGACACCATCCCACAATAGGCTATACTTACTTGGATGAAAAAGGTCCTAAGTGTGAAGACAGTTCAATGAATGTTAATAAAGGCCGCCCTCAACCTTAAGGACCTGAACTAGGTACCAATAAGGGGTTTAGGCCAATATTAATAAACACGACTTCACCTATTCCTTCTTTAATTTACAACCTACAATTAAACTTGTATTCAATAATATAAATAACAACCTAAGTAATTAATTAACTAATTAACTAACAAATTATGAACAATTAACAAGTAGATTTTTTTTTTTTTTTTTTTTTTCTTTTTTTTCGAAGACACATATAAACAAAACAAATATTCACAATATGACAAATGATTTTTCAATCCCCGGCAACGGCGCCAAAAATTGATGTCGCTTTTGGGAAGCGACCAATTTAACCCTGAAATGTCATTAGTAGTATAAAATAAATAGGGATCGTTCTATTCCGGGGATTGAGGGTACACCTGTCATTATCAAACAATTAAAATTAAAACAAAGTATAATATTTACAAAAATATAACAGAATATATACATATTTACGAAAAAGGGGGATTTTTGGTTTTTGGTTTTCTAATTTCGAAATTAAATCTAAGCTAACAAACAATTAAAATGCAAAAACATAAAAATGCAAATGAAATGCACGAACAA